>JAVSCE010012463.1:0-170803 GCA_032199065.1 Smutsia gigantea
GAATATGCACCCGCAACCCCGGGCTCGTTTTAATGTTTCATAATTATTTATTCATTTGCTCAGCAGACTGTTAATGAGTATTTGGCGGTATTCAGTCCTGGGTATGCATGGCTGAAAAATACAGATTCGGTCCATACTTAAGAACCCGCATAGAAGGCCCATAGTGTCTGTGTGCTTTCCCACCCCGTGTCACCTCACTCCTGTCTTCTGGAGAGCAGAGTTTGGGGTCTGATCCATTTCAGTCCACAGGGGGGTTCGCACTCAGTCTGAATTTGCGGAGATGAAGGAATGATTGTGCTTTTGGGAGATCCCTTGGGGCCTGCTCATTTCTCCCAGAACCTTCCCAGAGTTGTACTTATGCCACCAGTTAAGTTTTTCAGCTTTGGAAGAACCAAATAGAGGGGAGGATCACCTGTTTGATTTCCAGAGGTCTTTTCATCACTTGGAAAATGATTGGACAGAACTCTCTGAACCTCTGATAGTGAATGGCACTATACTTTGTCATTTGGTGTGAGAGTGTCTTATAATTTTATAATCCTCTTCTAGGATTCTCTAAGTTGTTCTACATTGTGATTTGCTAAGTTCGTAATTGTTATAGTGGAGAAAGATATTTCCTGCCAACAGCTTATCAAGTAACCAATTTACTTATAACTCTGGTTGATTGAAACAAAACTGGTAGAACAATACTAATATACTTAAATTACCCATTGGAATCTAAGATTTCTGTGAAGCTGGTGAAAACAGCCAATGACTAAAATAGTTAGTTTACATTATTTTTAGAGATGACTACTGTTTTCTTTACAAAAAGCTCTAAAAGACTTTTAAAAATGTGAGTAGGCAGAAGCAAGAATAAGTGTGAGTAAACACTGAAGTGGTGTTAAGTTGAATCAATTGTTTTCTCAAATTTATGGTAATGTTATGTAAACTACATCTTATCTGTTTTTAGTAACATTTACACTGAGGATGAAATAATTTTAAGATAATTTAAGGTCAAAAAACATAAGGTGCCATAGGGTGATGGCTTCTTCTTATAATCTATAAATCGTAATTTTACATGAGCTTTAAATGGTAAATCCTGCAGATATGCTTGTAAGCTTATATTTAAGTGTATTTTGATAATTTTGAAATGTTAAAGGAATTCAGCTACTGTGATGTGCTGTATTGGTTATGTTGTCACTATGTTGATTTGATTCAGCCTAACACATTTTTTGCACAACTTTTAAGATATGTCCTTGGGAATTTAAAAGAGACTGAGTAAGCAGTGATGTACACAGGTTGCCCAGAGCTTATTGTGGATTCAGATTGGGAAGGAAATTATAGGACTGCAAATACACCCTTTTTAAGATAAAAATTTTACAGTCTTTTTATAGGCTCCATTTCTAAAGTTTTCTTTTAACAGTATTCTCAGTGAAACGGCTAATATCCTATATTGGGTTCCTTTATTATTCATCCCACTAATAGAGAGTAGGGATGTGGTGGAGAATTGTAGGGGAGGATATTTCTGTAGAAGGTAAAAACAAAAGTTAAATGCTAGAGTCTAGTTGGTTAACTCTTCCAAAGCAAAGATATCCTATTGCTGCTTAAATATCCTAATGGATACTCCTAAGCTTTAATTTTAATATAGCTTGCTTAAATTATGTAATACCATTCAGTGGGCTCTTCAGCTATTTTTTAGATTATAATCAAAAGACTGAATAGTCATCTTTTTCATTTCTCTGTAACTTACTTTCATGTTATACGGTGTCATAGAATTCACACACCAAGACATTTCTTTCTGTGGTAGATTGTAACACTGCATTGCAATCTAGAGGTCGTCTAGACAGGTTTCTCTAAGTCTTTGTGTAGATTTGTGTATACAATTTCTTTGCAAAAAATTGATAGTAAAAGTGGGAAACTACTTAAATTAGCAGATTTCATCTGATTACCATGTAATAAGGCTAAAGGCAAATCATGACTCCCACTTTTGACTAGTGCTGCATTATTGGCTATTTTAATCAATTTGCCAAGGCAGTTAGAAACTTCAGTTTTATTAATTTTATTTTTGTAATATTTATGTAATATTCCTTTTTTTCTCATATAAATTAAGGGTAAGAAGGATATGCTCCACCCTCTCTCCCACCTAGATTCCAATGTTATATTGTAATTTTATTAATTAATTTCTGTCTCCTGTCTAGATTGTAAATCCTAAGAGGGCAAAAATATCTGCTTTTGCATATCATCTTCTCTCCAGCTCCCCACATGGTGTCTAGCACATGTTAGGAGTTACCAGTTTCATTGAAGGGAAGCTTTAGAAGTGGTATTTTGCAATTTAGGTCACTGAACAGGGATTGACTTATTCACTATAAGGTTAGAGCTCACTTCTAAATTTTTTCTCTGATGAACATTACGGATTTTTGTACAATATCAACTAAAACAGAATAGGTTGAGGGGGGTTGGTCATCAATTTAAATACTAGACTTGTGTGCATCTTTCTTTTAGGTAGGGCAGAAATGTAGATTTCTTTTAGTTTCACTATGATGTAAACCATGTTTATGATTGTGTATTTAATGTAGGGAGTCTTTAGTCAAGATCAAAGTATGCTGTGAATAAAGTTGGCATGTGGTCTATAACACTATTGTAGCTGAGTTTAATGTTTTCACTGGGGGCAGTAACTTTGGACTCCTATAAGATATTTTTCATACCTCTATTAGAACTATGGCATTCTTGTTTTTCTCTGCTGATAGACTGTGAGCTCCTGAAAGACAGAAATAGTAACAATAAGAGCTAACAATTTTTGTTTATTTACTCTGTGCCCAGTTATTGTGCTAGGTTAAATTGTATGCATCATCTCATTTAATCCTCACAGCAGATTTATGAGGTAAGAACCGCTACGTTTATGTTTAATGACAAACTGAGATGAGTGGTCAAGTAATTAACTCAAGGTGACATTGCTAATAAATTGTGGAACCTAGATTTAAACCTGGGCAGTCTTAACCACTGTTACTCAGTTTATCTGGTTGTTATCACTGAATGCCAGGACCTAGCACCTTAAATGAGTGCTTAAATCAAGGATCAGAACTTTGTTTTTTTTTTTTTTATCTAGGTGGATACATATAATTATAGTATATATTTGCTGATATTTTTGAAATTGCTGCCTAGTTTATTTTCCTTTGATTATAATTAATGCATGATCTGACCCTAATTTTCAGTGGTATTTAGTCCATTTCTTTACTGTTTCAATGTCACATTTCATAAATGACTTACAGATCCTAAAGTTACTCCTGCTCTCACTTTGATTCCTAGCATTTGCTTTTCCTCTTCCATTGCTGTCGTAAATTTCTTATTTTTAGTGACTTACCTACAGGTTGTACTCATGCAGTGGCATCCATTTATTGTACTTACAGTTTCAGTTGGTCAACTAGGTGATCAGAGTGTATTTTGATGTGTGGGATGAGGTGCTAAATCAAACATTTTTTTTTTTTGATAGTTGTCCTTCAAACCTGTTGTGTTTGAAAGCATAAACACAAAAAGAAGGAACTTTTCAAGATTTAAGAAACACGTTGCCTAAAATGTGATGTTTTTGAATACTTGGCTACTTTTCTGTGACTTTGATTTATACTTTTCATGTAAGACACCATAATTAATAGAACCATATTCTGAAGGGCCTTGAGTTAATTTAAATTGGTCATTCAATTTGATTCATTTGTGATGGGTGGAAAGTGTAAATTGTCCCTGGCAAATAGTAGCTCAAAATATATTTACTGAATGGATTAATGAATGAATTGCTTAAGAATGCCAGGCTCGTAAGTCCTTATCTTACTTGGAATTTTAGGGGATACCCTTGTGGGAGACATCTGTTCCCTTAGTATTAAATTTATGTGAAAGGGCTAATTTATGTAGTGTGTTTCTGTGACTGTTCAATAGACTTTCTTGAAGAAACTTGTGATGTTATAATTATTTTACTTTGTATTCATCAGGATAGTAAAACAGAAGTATATTAATTTTTACCTGGTGGATCTCATGAATAATAATAATAAATATCAGTCATTTTGATACACCACTGGTTTCTAAAGTTAATAAAGTTGATTCTGAAGTACATGAGAATCACCCGTACATGAAATTTTTACTAATGCAGGTTCTGGGATCCCATTGAGTCCTCTATAGGAATTTACAAAGGTGGAGCCTAGGATCTCTTTGATTCTGAAGCTGCTGGTTGGTGATTGAGAAGCAATCATCTGCATTTATTTTAATCTCTTGTTCGCTTCTTTGCTTCTCTAACCTTTCTAATCTAACTTCTGCTCCCATGCACCCCTGAAAACTGCCTTTAATGAGGCCACAAATGATGTTTTGGATATTAAGGACAAAAAACATTTTCCAGTCCTCATTTTATTTTTTTAAGCAGCAATTGATAATGCTTTCCAATACTCTTTTTGGTTTCACTCTCTTCTGGTTTTCTTTCTACCTTTTTGGTTGCTTTTTCTCAATAGCAGTATTTTCAATATTTCCACCCTTTTTGATTGCTCCTTCCACTTTCTCTCAGTCTTTCTCCCCGTCCCTCCTTCCCTTAAGTGCTGGAGTTCCTCAGGGTTCTGACCTATTCTCTTCCTTTTCTTTCCTCCTTTCTTTTCTTTTTTTAAAAAAAAACTGTAAACACATAGTTCACATGGTTTCTTTGGTTGTCTTCTTTTCGTACCCTATACATACATACTCCCTGGATGATGTCATTAATTTCCATGGTATCAAAGACTGTACATATGCTAGTGCCTCCCAAAGTTATAAGCTGAAACCCACCTCTTTGGCTGCAGATAGACACCTTTTCTTGGGTTTCTTGGTGGCACCTGAAAGTATGTTCAAGAACATTCTTCAGTCTCTCTTCCCTTTTCTATCCTCTGCAGTTCTTTTCTCCTCCTCTGTCCCAGTGAATAGCACTGCCACCCACAGAGCTGCTCTGGTTCAAATCCTGAATATCATCCTTGATTCCTTCCTCTAGTCAAGTCCACATCAATCCCCATATTCATTTCCACATCAAATCTCATGAGTTCTATTTCCTCAGTTTTTTTTAATTTAAGTAATGTATAGGTGTTAAATATTTCTTTGCAACCCCAATGTTAAATTATTTTTTATAAAATGTATATATAAACACAAAACTTGGTTTAAACTTTCTCTCTTTATAGGTGTTGTACCATTGTAAAACCAAAACAAATGAAAATAAAAACATCTACAAAGGCAAACAATTCAAACATAAACATTAAATAATGTGATGGATTATGTTTGGCCGAAGCCCAAATTGATTTAGACTGTTTTAATTTTGAACATGTTGAAACATCATCATTTGGGTAATTTTCATGGTCACTATTTTCCTTTTTCAAGATGAAACCTGTTTTCAGTTGTTGGGGGAGAAAACTTTTCCTCTGCCCACTCAGTTTTAGTGCTTGGAACCCTTCAAATTAAACAGGCCAGACAGATTAACAAGAGAAAAGACAAAATTTACTCATGTAGAATGAGAGTTCACAAAAATGTAACTCAAGGAGGTCAATAGAATTTGGGACTTACATATCATTTTAATAGAGGAAGTGGGGAGAGCAGGGCACTTATGGGAAAACACATGATTTTTAGGAAAAAGAAATGAGTTCCTTGCAATAGATGGAAGATTTGATTGTTTTGTGACAATATATGTTTAGGTGTGGCATGGAGACTTCTCATCTCAGTCTTCTCTGGTTGCTCCTGTAGTAGGGGAGATTTATGGTAATTGGATTCTTTTGAGTTCTTTCGGGAGGCTCTGTTTTTAGGCAGATAAGAAATTTCAGGAACTCATGCCCTTTGCTCAAAATCATTTTTATGCCACAGTTGTGTATTCTGGACCCTTTTACAATTTCTGATCCATTATTTTGATGTTACTTATTAATGACTTAAGAGTAAAAAAATTAAAATCCTTTTAATGAAAACTTCATTATATATTTACTACTATATTTCTAATGAACTATTGCAAATTGGTACATATAAAAATAAGATTTTCACATTATAGTCACAGTGGATCTATGAAAGTGATTACTACAAAGCAGGTTCTCTTGTATTTGTCTTTCCACCATGTGGTCTTATGATTGTGTATTCTCATTTTCTTTATTCATCTACTGTAAAACTCTTGTTTATTTTGTGCATTTTGATGACATTTGGCTTTCACGTGGTTGCACCTGGCTTGAAGGCCTCTTTAGTAATAGCCTATGATAAAGCGGTAAATAAATATTTGAAAGTGGGCCATGAAATCTTGTGGCAGTACTAGGCTGTGAGATGTCCTATTTTATTCCAGTCGACCCAAAATATTCTTACAAATTAACTTTATAAATGTTTCCATCAATTCAGACACCTCTTATATTCCCACTGCTGCTATTTAGTCAGTTGGATTACTGCTATAGACTCCATCCAGTCTCTAATATCTCCTCCAGTCCCTAAAAGGTTCTTTTATGTGCAGATTTATGTCTCACAGGCATATGTATCCAAGGCTCCCATTGCCCTTAGTTTCAAATTCAAACTCCTTAAGGGTGTAGTCCCAAACTCCTGTTTCATTCAGACACTTGACTTGGTCATTTGGCTTTTGTTCTGCCATGTTGAAAATTTTCAGAATGCCCTTTCATTGCTGTAGGTTATTGCACATGCTTCTCCCTTTTTTGGAAATACCACTGAAACTCCTTTTCCTGGGTGTAACTCCTATTATCTCTGTAAGATTTCAGTTTAAAGTTCCCATCCTCAGGAAACCGTCTTTACTTCCTTTCTGCCTTCAGTTTCAACCCAGTGGTGCTTCCACAGTACTCTCATAGTGCCCTGTGTTTCCACTCCACATCACTCTAAACTGCCCTTGCCTGGTTATTTGTCTTCCCATCTGGACTGTGAGCTACTTGAGGGCAGTGATGGAATGGATCTTACTCAAATGGGCCTTTTCAATCTGGGAATGAATAGAATGTTCTTAACTATTTGAAATAAAATGAATGATTAGCTTAAATATAGGCTCAGTCTTTAAATGGAAGAATAGAAAAATACTAGTTCAGATTAAATTATTTGGTTTACTGATAGAGTGCTGCTGTGTTAAGGACACAAATACATGCCTCTTAGATGATGACAGTAGCAAACATTTATTGAGTAGTAACTAAATGAGAAATACCATTATAAATGTTTTATATAAATCTGATCACTGTGCTAGTTTCCTATTGCTGCTCTAAGAAATTGCCACAGACTTAGTAGCTTAAAGTACAAATCCTATAGATCTGGAGGTCAGAAGCTTGAAATGGGTCTTCAGTGCTACTTTCTTTATTGGAAGCTCTGGCAGAGAATCTTGCCTTGTCCACCTTTGGAGGCTATCCTTGTTCTTGGCTCTTGGCCCCCTACCATCTTTATTTCTGCCTGCCATACACCACAGCACTAGAGTTTAGTTATGATGACTATTCCCATTCTATAGATGAGGAAACTGAGGTCTAGAAAGGTTAAACATCTTGCTCAAGGACAAACTACTACCAAATGTCAAAGCCAGAATTTGCTCTCAGGTGGTTGTGCTCTTAATCACTACTTTATAATGCCTCTTTCCATATATGTTCATATAGAGTGACATTGCACTGTCATCAGGAAGTTGATTTGTATTGATTTATGACGTTCCTTTAGATAGTTTTCTTATTAAGTTCCAGAGATTGAATATGCACTATAGAGTTAGACTATATAGAAAATGATTAGGAGTTCAGTGAACTATGTTGACTTGTATTGTGACTGGAACCTGTAATCCCTTAAGTCTTAATTTCTCAGGATACCAGAATCTTGAGTCCTTTGGAATATGTAGATTTTGTAATTCATATATTTGTGTTAGGTAAATCATACATAATAAGCAAAGTATTAGAAACTGTAAGTAGTTAATTTCCCAGAGCGTTATCTCTCTGATTTGATGTCTTGGAAATCAGCCAGAGGTAATTTAAGTTACTTGTGTATTCTTCTTTCTCCTTCCCTACTCGATGTGTTGTTACAAGAAGGATTCAAGATGGTTATATAAATAGGTTATATAAACATTGAGGGAGGTAAAATTTAGGGAAAGTGAAACCTTTTAAGCCTGTGTGTATGATAAGATAATCACAGTGTTTAGCTGCCTTCCATATATGATCAGAGTAGGTCAGTCTTATGGTCCCCAGAATATTTTCTTGGTTCTAAACATAGATTTATCATTCCCATTGGTGACTTCTAATTGGTGCCATTGAATAGTGGCTTTTTCCCTCTGACCAGTATTTTTGTCTTCTCATCATAAAATAATTCTAGGTCTAGGGGCACTATTTAAATACTTAAAACAATTTTGTGTTGGCTAAACATGGCATATTCACATTTATAAATATATTGTTTTCTTCAGGGTCTTTAGACAGGGAGAATACACTTGAAAGGTGCCAGGACTAAATGAATTTATTTAACTGTTCCTTTTGGTCCCAGTGTTTTTCTTTCTTTTCTCTTTTTTTTTCTTGTTTGGAAAGATTACTGTGATTTTGGTAATCTTTAATTTTCTGAAGATTTATAATCCCCTAAGTTTTAATTTATCAGTTAAATGGGAGAGGGAACCACATCAAATATTTGATTCAGAATGGTACCATGCTGTATGGGGGAGACAAAGTTTATTTTGTGCCCAAAGAAGTTAAGATGATATTTTGACAGTAAAATTTAGTCTATTTGGCATCCTGTGGGATGAAATACTATATATGCTTAAATACAAGGTGACCCCTAGAAAAAAGGCAGTCCTCTATTTTTCCAATGAGAAGATTTCCTCCTTCCCAAATTTTTTCAACTCACTTGAAAGTATGAAACTTTAGGGATGTGGATTAATTGACCAAGTGACTACTTGTAATATTTAATTTTTTTAATACTAACACATACATCTTTAAACTTTATGTTTAAAAATATATGTCTAAGTAACATTTCAGATGTTATATATTAGATACATATACACAACGGAATATTATTCAGCCATAAGAAGAAAACAAATCCTACCATTTGCAACAACATGGATGGAGCTAGAGGGTATTATGCTCAGTGAAATAAGCCAGGCAGAGAAAGACAAGTACCAAATGATTTCACTCATCTGTGGAGTATAACAGCAAAGCAAAAACTGAAGGAACAAAACAGCAGCGGACTCACAGAACCCAAGAGTGGACTAACAGTTGCCAAAGGGAAAGGGACTGGAGAGGGGTGGGTGGAAGGGAGGGAGAAGGGGAATAATGGGCATTACGATTAGCACACATAATGTAGCGGGGGGCATGGGGAAGGCAGTATAGCACAGAGAAGACAAGTAGTGACTCTACAGCATCTTACTATGCTGATGGACAGTGACTGTAATGGGGTATGTGGTGGGGACTTGATAATGGGGGGAATCTAGTAACCACAGTGTTGCTCATGTGATTTTACATTAGTGATACCAAAATTTAAAAAAATGAAGTCATAAAATTTGTGGTCTTCTGTGATTAATTCTTTAATTTAGCATGCTATTATCAGTGTAGTATGTGTCAGTTCTTCATTCCTTTTAAGACCAAATAATATTCCATTGTATGGATATACCCCATTTTGTTTTTCCATTCATCAGTGGATAGACTTTTGAGTTGTCTCTACCTTTTGGCTATTATGAATAATGCTATGAATTTTCCTATGCAAATTTCTATATGGACGTATGTTTTCAGTTCTCCTGGCTCTATTCTTAGGAATGGGCTTGATGGATCATTTGGTAATTCTAAGCTTAACATTTTGAGAAATTGCCAAGCTGTTTTCTAAAGTAGCTGTAGCATTTTGCATTCCCACTTGCAATGTATGAGAGTTTCTAATTTTTCCACATCCTTGGCAGCATTTGCTATTGTCCGTCTTTGATTTTAGCCGTGCTAGCAGGTGTGAAGTGGTATCTCATTGTGGTTTTTCACATTCATGTTTGACATCATTGTTGTCAACATTACTAGAACAGTTCTCCATACTACATAATTTTCACTTTTTTAAAAGTTGTTTGATATACCACACTTTGAATCTGGGTAAGATGTTGTCCTTGAAATTTTACCCTAAGCTACTAAGTTCTTATTAGCCTTTCTCATTTATGAAATAGGTGGGATTTGTGGTCTTTACAATATAACCACTTAGTGTTTCTTTAAACATTTTATTTTGGACCAATCCCAAATTTGTAGACAAGTGATTTACAAGTACATTACAATGAATGTTTCCTTACTTTTTTTTCCCTGAACCATTTGAGAGTTAAGTTGCTGACATGATTTGTTAAGTTCCATAACTCCCAAATACTTTTATTTTGTTTGTATTTTCTACAAATAACAATGTTTTCCTAAGTAACTACAACTATCAAAATTAAGAAATTAACATTAATGTGTTACTATCTTCTAATGCTCAGACAGTATTCAACTTTCACCAGTTATCCAGTAAAACCTTTTATAGCAAAATAATCCAGTTCAGAATCACAGTTAGCATTTAATTGTCATGCCTCTTTAGTGTTCTTCAATCTGAAACAGTTCCTCAGTCTTTCCTTGACTTTCATGATCCAGATGCTTTTGAAAATTACAAGCTAGCTATGCTGTAGAATGTCCCTCAGTTTGGGTTCATCTGATATTTCATTATGATTAGATTCAGATTATGCACAATACCAGAACTGTTACAGAAGAGATGCTGAATTCTCATTGCACCTTATCAGGTGGTATATGATGTCACTTTTTTCCATTATTGATGATGTTTACTTTGATCACTTGGTTGGGGTGGTGTCTGCCAAGTTTCTCCACAGTAAAGTTGCTCCTTTTCCCTTTGTAATTTGTAAGTATTTTATGGGGATATACTTTGAGACTAGGTAAATACCTCATTCTGGTTTAGACTTATGTATTTATATTGGCATGGACTGTTTATTCAGTGGGTTATAGTCCATTATCATTGTTTATTTTGATGCTTATCTTATATTTGGTCCATGAGTGCCCCTGCAGGCTGTCTTCTGTGTCCTTTTGTCATGTCTCATCATTCTTGGCACTTCCTTGCTTCCTGGCACAATAAGGTATTGAAGGCTCATCTTGCATTTTCTAAGCTCAGGAATCAGCCATGATTACTTTTAGTGGAGAATAGTATTTAGAAATCAAGAACTTGGTACTATATGTGACCTGTGCTTTTAAAAGGTGTGTGCTTCCTGTTTCAGCACTAGAGCTAGGGAATCTGTCTATCTATATAAATCTATGAGTTTCAGTTGTGACCTCTAATGCAGGCCCACCATCACAGGTTCATTCTAGTCTCCCCCTTTCCATATATGTGATGCCTTTTCTGAGACTGAGGGACCTTGCTTCCACTGTCCTATTCTCTGTGTCTATTTAATTAATTTCCCGTATGTAACCATTCTCCCATTGCTGGTGCTGCTCCCTCACTGTATTCCAGCTTCCTCACCTAATGTCTTAGGACTGAATTTTTCAGGAAAGGGACTGTTTTGCTTTTTAGTTTGCTTACAAGAATATCCAACATTATGGTGCTATGTCATGGAATAATTTATTTACCTTTATTTTAAGGGATCCCATCAGGTGATCACTGTAGCTAATCAATACTAGCCTTTATTAGAGTTTATTCTCACTTTTCTCCAAATAATACTTTATTTTTCAAAGTAAGAGAGATTGTGCTATATATTTATTCTTTTACTCATTTAACAGGCATTTGTTGAGTATCAAGTATGTGATAGGCATGTTTTAGGTTCTGAGAATATAGTAATGAACAAAAAAAGTCACTACCTTCATGGAGATTATGTTCGTTTTTGTTTTTATTTGTTTAGTTTTTTTCCATGGTACATCTCTCCATTTATTTAGTTCTTTCTTAGCTTCTATCAGCATTGTTTTGTAATTTTCAATATAAAAATCATGTACATCTTTCATTACATTTAACCACCGAGTATTTCATGTTTTTGATTCTTTTGTGAATGGAAATGTTTTTATTTAAATTTTCCAAATGCTTGTTGCTAGAATATAGAAGTGCACTTGAATTTAATTTTTATTTTTAAATTCTTTTTGGAGCTTATGTTATAATGAGGTAGACAGACTACAAATAAATAATGTAGTGTCATGAAAATGAAAACACTGAAAAAGAAAAATACAGCAGGGTCAGAGGAGAAGAGAATAAAAGAGGTGCTATTTTAGACCCAGTGTTCAGGCAATGCCTTTAAAAAAAATAATTATTTTTAATTAAGGTGTCATTGATATACAATCTTATGAAGGTTTCACATGAGCAACATTGTGGTTTCAACATTCACCCATATTATCAAGTCTCCCCCCACCCCATTGCAGTCACTGTCTATCAGTGTAGTAAGATGCTGTAGAGTCATTACTTGCATTCTCTGTGCTATACTGCCTTCCCCGTGACCTGCCTATATTGTGGTTGTGAATTATAGTGTCCCTTAATCCCCCTCTCCCTCTCTTCCCATTCACCCTCCCCAACCCCTTCTCTTTGGTAACTGCTAGTCCCTTCTTGGAGTCTGTGAGTCTGCTGCTGGTTTGTTCCTTCAGTTTTGCTTTGTTGTTATACTCCACAAATGAGGGAAATTATTTGGTACTTGTCTTTCTCTTCCTGGCTTATTTCACTGAGCATAATACCCTCTAGATCCATCCATGTTGTTGCAAGTGGTGGGATTTGTTTTCTTTTTATGACGAATAATATTCCATTGTGTATGTGTACCCCATCTTCTTTACCCATTCATCTCCTGATGGACACTTAGGTTGCTTCCATTTCTTGGCTATTGTAAATAGTGCTGTGATAAACATAGGGGTGCATATATCTTTTTGAATCTCTGATCCTGTTTTCTTAGGGTAAATTCCTAGGAGTGGAATTACTGGGTCAAATGATATTTCTATTTTTAGTTTTTTGAGGAACTTCCATATTGCTTTCCACAATGGTTGAACTAATTTACATTCCCACCAACAGTGTAGGAGGGTTCCCCTTTCTCCACATCCTCACCAGCATTTGTTTTTTCTTGTCTTTTAGATGTTGGCCATCCTAATTGGTGTGAGGTGATAACTCATTGTGGTTTTAATTCGCATTTCCCTGATTATTAGCGATGTGGCACATCGCTTTTTGGTGTGCCACATCTTTTCACATGCTGGATAGGCATCTGGATTTCTTCTTTGGAGAAGTGTCTGTTCAAATCCCCTGTCCATTTTTTAATTGGGTTATTTGTTTTTTGGATGTTGAGAGGCAATGCCTTTTTGAGGAGATTATTATCCAAGAGAGACCTGATAAAGAGGTGAAATGAGATTTGGGGGAAAAATGTTCTTGGCAGAGTAAAAAGTGAAGAACCTATGGTGGGAACATATTTAAGGTTGTTGATGTAACATTAAGAAGGTAGGTTTAACTAGTTAGAGAGGAAGAGTAGGAAATTCTTTGAATAGTTTGCTAGTAAAAGAGGCCTTTGGCCATTAAATGTACTAATTTGATGTCAGTTGACATAATAATCTCACCGTAAGCATTTACCAAACTCAAAAGACGAGGGTTCCATTTATAATACATATTTAAAAGTAGCTTTCAGTTTTTGTTTTTGTTTTTGTTTTTTTTGGTATCATTAATGTACAATCATCACCTGAACAACATTATGGTTACTAGACCCCCTATTATCAAGTCCCCCCCACATATCCCACTACAGTCACTGTCCATGAGCATAGTAAGATGCTATAGAATCATTACTTGTCTTCTCTATAAATACTGTCTTTCCCGTGTCACCCACCACTGCATTACATGTGCTAATCGTAATGCCCCTTTTCCCCCCTTATCCCTCCCTTCCCACCCATTCTCCCCAGTCCCTTTCCCTTTGATAACTGTTAGTCCATTCTTGGGTTCTGTGAGTCTGCTGCTGCTTTGTTCCTTCAGTTTTTGCTTTGTTCTTATACTTTACAGATGAGTGAAATCATTTGATACTTATCTTTCTCTGCCTGGCTTATTTCACTGAGCATAATACCCTCTAGCTCCATCCATGTTGTTGCAAATGGTAGGATTTGTTTTCTTCTTATGGCTGAATAATATTCCATTTTGTATATGTACCACATCTTCTTTATCCATTAGCTTTCAGTTTTTAATAGAAATTATTCATTAAGCCATTTTATATTGTATGGTAAACTGTTATAAGGTAGGCTTGTGAGGGTTTACCTTTGTTTGGAACCACAGATCTGCTCCAAGTTGGCTTAAGTACAACATGCATAATCACATCTCCAAAGTTAGAGATAAAAAGACTGCTGCTTGCCTATACAGATGATCAAATGTTATTGACTAATAGTATAATCAAATTAGGACTGAAGGGCCTAATTAGAGAAGAACGATGTTTGATTAAAATAAGGAAGATAGATCTGTAACAGCTTTAAAGTGTACAGCTCAGTGGTTTTTAGTGTATTCAGAGTTTTGCAACCATCACTCTGATGAGTTTTAGAGTGTTTTTATCACCCCGTAAAGAAACCCTATATCCAATAGCAGTTACTCCCCTACCCCCTCCTTCTCCCAGCTGCTGCAAACACACATTTACCTCTGCATTTTTGGATTTTCCTATTTTGGACATTTCATATAAATGAATCATACAATGTATAGCCTTTTGTGACTAGTGTCTTTCACTTAGCATAATGTTTTTAAGGTTCATCTCTGTTGTAGCATGTTATCAATACTTCATTCCTATTTATGACCAAATAACATTTCATTGTATAGATAAACCTGTTTTGTTATCTGTTCCTCAGCTGATGGGCATTTGGGTAGTTTACACTTTTTTGGCAATTACAAATAATGGTGTTATGAACATTCATGGTCAAGTTTTTATGCAGACTAGGAGTGGAGTTGCTGGATTATATGATAACTATGTTTTACATTTTGTGGAATTCCAAAAATGGTTTCCAGTGTAGGGTGTACCATTTTATATTTCCACTAGCAATGTAGGAGGGTTCCAGTTTTTCAACATCTTTGTCAACAGTTATTTTCCAGCTTTTTTATTTTAGTTGTCCTAGTTGGTGTGAGTGATATCTCATTGTAGATTTGACTTGCATTTCTTTAATGACTAATAATGTTGAGTGTTTTTGCATGTGCTTACTGGCCATTTGTACATCTCTTTGGAAATATATTTGAATGTCTACTTAAATCCTTTGCTTATTTTTTAATTGTTTTTTTTATCATTGAGTTGTAAGAGTACCATATGTTTTGCTGTACTTTTTAAAGTATTTCTTTATTTGTTTGCAAGACTAATTTTTCCTTCTCTTATTGGAAGGTCCTGTCCAAAGTGCACTGATATCTTCACAAGTGTCAGTGAGCCAAGAATATAATTCTCAGCTTCCAGGATCCTACTCTCATCTAATGCCAGCAAGGACTTTGAATCCAGTCTCTGGACAGTCTAACTATGGTGGTTCTCAGACTATTTCTCCATTAAGTAATTATCAGGGACCTGGGCAGACTCTTTATAGACCACCTGTGACTTCTAATCCAGTGACACCTTCACTCCGTAGTGGTCCTGTTCCCCGAATGCCATTAACCACTTCTCAGAACCCAACTGCTACACCAATGCCTTCTGGTAGCTTTCTTCCTGGAGCCAACGTACCACCACCTTTGAATTGGCAGTATAACTATCCATCCACAGGATCACAGACAAACCATCATCCTCATGCATCATCCCAATCAGCTGTGTCTGGGAATACAAATTTGACAACAAGTCATCAATATGTTTCTTCTGGAGATCCTTCGCTTCAAAACAACCTAAAACCAGGTAGAGTTCTTAGAGGAGGGCTTTAAATGTAAAAATGGGAAGCTTTTGAATGTTTGGATGTTTAAATTAATATTTCAAGCCTTAAAACCACATTAAAGACCATTCTTTTTAAAAAAATTATCATTAATCTTTAAATAAATTACTTCTCTAACTTTTGAATTAACTTAAAATCATGGATTGTTCCTGCTTTGCTTCTTTCCTCTGAAGGTATCCTTTGTATTTCTGTGAGTCACCCATGATATTTCAGGGATTCCCATATGCCTTCAAAGCTACTTCTTTAAGGACTGACCATTGCTCTTAGTAACTGGTTTCCATCTTGTATTCTAGGGAAGCTTAATCCCTGTGTTCTCTCTTTGGTCTTGATGTTAGGCTTGGTTATCTTTTTTGTTATGGCTTAGACAGTTTTTGGCCCCAGAAACTGAAGGATCCAGTAGGGATAGATCAAAACAGGCAATACTTCTGGAGTGAGGAGTGTTATTGTGCGTAACAGCTGTCAGAAAGATTCATATCAATGTTTTCTAAGAGTTTTATAGTTTTAGCTCCTACATTTAGGTATTTGATCAATTTTGAGTTAGTTTTGTGTAGGCTATTAGGTTAAGGTTCAGCTTCATTCTTGTGCATGTGGATATACAGTTGTCCCAGGACTGTTTTATGGAAAAACTATTAGTTCTTCCATTGAATGATATTGGCACCCTTGTTGAAAATAAATTCCTCATACATATAAGGGTGTATTTCTAGAATCTGAATTGTATTCCATTGATCTATATGTCTATTTTTATATGTCAGTACTTCATATTTTTATTACTGTAGCTTTGTAGTAAGTTTTGAATTTGAGAAGTGTGACTTCTCCAACTTTGTTTTCAAAATTATTTTGGGTCCCTTGAGTTTCCATAAGAATTTTAGGATCAGCTTGTCAATTTTTGCAAAAAAGACAGCTGGGAATTTAATCAGGATTGTGTTAAATCTGCACATCAGTTTGGGAAGAAAACTATATATTCTTGGACTGGTGATGATCATTTTCTTTTTTAACTTCGGTGTTTGGTCATACCTGGTTCAAAAGGAGATTCATTTAACCGTTTCACTACTTTTTTGCTATTAAATTTAGTGTCTCATACACTTATCAACATTAATAGTGTTACTTTGAAAAACATTTAAAATTCTGTTTTGAGATCTGCAGGTTGAGTCTGCTCAGCAGACATCATCAAGGAAATTTAGTAGTAAAAGCTTCCAAGTGAAATAGTATTATCAATAGTTACCTTTTTATACTCGTGTTTCTGCATCCATATACTACATGTACTTTGTCAGGCTTATAGTATGTTAAATGCTGAAACTTTTTCTTAGTCTCTGACCAGCTGTTGGCCCAGGTAAATACATTTTGCATTTTGACCTTGTAAAGGTTAAAGCTACTTCTAGAAAATTAGTTTCTTTGTAGAAGTCTTCTGACCCATAATTGTTAGAACCAAAATCCTCTGGTTACTTTTATTGTTGTTCATTTGATATCATGAGTGAGCAACAGTCACTTGAAATTAATGAATATTCACTTAATTATTAATAATTATGGGTTACATTTATTGAATATTATTTTCTGGCACTTTACCAAACTTTTACTGTGTTATTTATCTTTATAACCATCTCTTTTGCAGGTAAGAAAAGTAAGGCTTGAATAATTTGCCCAATGACATAAGAAAATAGTTTGGGAAAAGATACTATTTAAGAGTAGGTATAGCTTCTCATTCAAAAGGCACATGACCAACAATCTGAAATTATTTTGGCTGTAACAGAAGCCCTCATAGAGCACCTTGACTACAGCACAAATGGGGTGAGAGAGACATAAGCAAGTGCCCAAACTTGTAAAAGTTCTTACATAAAACCAAGAGAAAGAAAGATGCATAAACTAATAAAGTGAACCTAAAATAAATGTATGACTACCCTTCTTTTTTCCTATGAGACCTCTAAAAAAATGCATCATTATTTTTATCTCTGCTTTTTCAACCCATAATTGATAATAGGTGACTGACTGATCTCATAAACTATCTAGATTATACTTTCTAGTCCACGTATGAAAATTCTTTTTTTTCCTCATATCCCATCTTTTAACATCCTCATATTAGCTTTTGGGAGTTCAGAAGGCAGGTTCTGAAACTCTAGCTGTTAATGTTATAAATAGGAATTATTCAGCTTGTAAAAATGATGTCTATTTTAATGTAGCCTATTCTGGATTCAAAAATGTTCATAAATCTGTGAAAAATCTCTGTAAGCTCACTTGTATTCTGTTAAACATTAGGTTGTTATATCTCTGCTGCTGTATCTCTGTGGCCAGATGTATCATACATTCTGGTTCATGCTGAGTTAGTAGTGTACCTTGCCCTTTTGTTCCTTTGACTTGTCTGTATTGCCATAGATATGTGTGGGTGCTTCTTTGATAAGGGAGTTACATGGCAGTAATCTTTGTCTTCCCTTTTGTCAGCAGGGCACTGATTAGTCTTGTTGGGAGCTATAAGGTTCAGTAATACCATTTTTCAATTTGGCCTTTTGGTGAATTGAACAGTAATGAAGAAGCATTGAAAATTTTCATATCTGAGTATCTTTATTCCTTTACTTTTACAAAATACAGGGTTTTACAAAATATAGATAGAATAAAAGTAAAATTTATTACCTATTTCACTTATAGAATCAGGATAAAAAAGTCTTATTAAATTAAATATAAAAAATTAAATCACTTATTTTATCAGTAATATTCTATCTACTTTGTAGACTTTGTTCCCCCTCTTTGGCAAATGAGAAGGTAGATGCAATATTCTTGACTTGAATGAAAGAGTGATTGTGGGTTTTGGAACTTTTGATATCACATAGAAGAATTCCCCCAAAAGTAACTAATAATGCTTTCACACTAGTCAGAACTTAATGTCTTAGTAGAAAATTGGTGAAGGTGAAGCAGTGAGATACTGGTAGAAACAAGGACAAATAACCATGTCATTCTAGTTTAGTTTGAGGGGTACTTTTAAACCTTTTGGATAGCTATGTTTTATAGGGTATATACATAAACTTTGGATTGTTTTCTAATTTTTAAGCTTAGGGAGTGTTCTCAATATAGTATTTAAAAACCATCATTGAAAGTAAATGTCTTAATTATTATTAGGTGAACATTTTGTACAAATTTATAACCTTATTTTTAACAGGTTATACCAATAAAAATGAAGCAAAATGAAATAAATGTAGAGTCACCACAATATAGTTTTAGAAAAGCTAACTGTAAACCTAGTTCATGTTAATTGAATGGATTATGTTGGTAAGCCATTAGTAAAATTTTATTCATGTTAATTTCTACTAGAATATTGTATCTACCCTGTAAGTGATTTGATGCTGATGCTGTATTTATACTGCTTTAATAATTGATAGCTAAACATGATAGGAGAGACTTGGAAATGTGTAATGTATGCATATAAAATAAATATATCTGCTAATTTGGTGATTATAATTAAAATATAAATTTGGAAGTTACTCAGATTTGGTAAAAGGCTGTTGTGGCCTTTGTTTTAAGTTCTTAAGCGATATGTGAAAAACCAATGTTTCCATAGGTTCTGCACCCCCCTTAGTGAATCCACCTCTGCCTACCACTTTTCAACTAGGAGCTTCTGTTGGGCCCCCTCCTACTGGAGGACCACCTCCAGTAAGGGCCCTCACTCCTCAGAAATCATCACATAGAGCTATGCCCCAGCCCTCATTTAATTCAGCTATCAACCAAGAAGGTAAGCACCACAAAAACCAAGTCTGGTTCTAAAGTTTTGACTTGAGACAGAAGGGTGGATATTACTTGAATTCTCTGCATCTAAATCATATTTTTTCCAAGAAGATCTAGTTGTTTTGGTTAGGGATGGCCTTCAGGTATTTGAGTTTTAAAAAGTTCCTCAGAATTCCACTGTCCTATGGTGAGCTATAGACTAGCATTTGGGAACTGCTCCTGTTAACTTTTTTTTGTTGCTCTGCAGATTTTTTAAATCATGTGTATAGAGTTAGGTGCCTTTCCCGAGAGGAGGTGAGAGGGGAATTCCTGCTTTTCTGGACATGGTGTTTGAACTGTCCTTTTACTGTATTGGCACTTTCTATGGAAGCAGTATTTTGATTTCCACTGTTATTGTAAATATTAACAAACATTTATAAGCCTAACTGAAAAGGCAAAAATATGAGCATTTTGAAGTTTTATATAAATGATAAAAGTTTTTAAACACTGTCTTTGGATGTAACTTTAAAATATATTTGCTAATTTAAATGAAGTATTTTATAAAGTAAGAAATTTGATTTTAGCAGTAATACAACCATTACAGCAAGATATGGAAAGAGGAAAACAGAAGAGGGGAAAAAATGTTGCCTGTATCTTACTACTGACTACAGTCAGTATTATCATTTTTATATTTTCTTCCAGCATTTCCTTTTTTTAGTATTGTAAGTAGGGAAAAAACTGACCCATGAGTAGTTTGAAAATAATGATGTTAACAGTGAGTAAACAATGATAAAGCAACGCCCTACTGGCTGCCACATTATAACTTTGAAAATTAAGCTACAATAAATAATTAAGTTTTTAACAAAGTACAAATATACCCATTGTTGTTTGTTTTAACAAACAGTTTTACTAAAGTTTTCCCTATCATCACTATAGTCATGGTAGTCTTGAGAATTGTAAAGAAGTTACTAACTTTATTAAAATCATTAAGCTTATCTGTTTGGTGTTAAAATTACTACTAAAGTTGGTACTTTTGTACTTAAGTGCTAGAGGGTGAGGCTATTCACTGATTTTAATTTCTTCTTTACCTGAATTAAAGCTCATAAATTATTTTGAGGTACCTAGAAATAAATGTTTATTCCTAATAAGCAGATGTGCTTAGCATTTATCTTCAACTCTTTTAATTGGGGAAAAACAAGTTAAGATTTTATTTTATTTTAATAGTGGTTCTTTAGACTAAAGCAATTGTTCTAATTTATATCACCTTCAGATTAATTCTGGAATTAATTAAATTTGAAGAAAAGGTTTTTTCATTCTCACAATTTTATTTTATCTTTAAATAGTATTGATATTCGTGATTTTTTTTTCAAAGTGTATTGCACCTTAGAGGTTTATAATGCCCTCACAACTGCTGAAATCTTTCAGATAATATATAATTTTATAAACTCCAGAAAGGATCATCCTTTTAAGAAGTTTATTAAAATTATTTGATACTTTCATATATTTTGTACATTTAAAAACTTGCATTGTTTGAAATTTTTATTTCAACATTTGCCATTTTTTCTGGACTGAGATTTAAATTGTCATTTGGAAAGTACCTTAAATTTTAGACATTAGCTCAAAATGTGCAGAAATTGTAATAATTGTTCTAATTTAAATATTGTTAATAAACTCCCTTCTTAGGTATTACATCAAATACCAATAATGGATCTATGGTGGTTCACAATAGTTATGATGAAATTGAAGGCGGTGGCTTCTTGGGTGAGATGCTATGAAAGTTTTTTTTTTTAATATATGTTCATTGTAGGAAACAGTGAAGAAAACTTGTAATCATGTTACACAGTGATACCTGCTGTTAGCATTTTTGAGCTCCATGCATTTAGATTTTCATTAGGTTTTTTCATGGGCTTTATTATTATTATGTTATGACTGTGGAGTATTTTTCTTAGATCTATTTAAATTTATTTAACCAGTTGAACATATAGTATATTTTCATTAAAGTTGTTTTGAATTAGAATTTTAGTCTGAATACGAAGTTGTACATTATATGAAGGTAAATTAACCATACCAGACGTATTTTTATGTGTTTATGGCTATGGTTCTACATTAACTAGATTTCAGTCGTTGATACTACTTTGTTACTAGTGTTTGTATTATTTTATAAAATTGATAAATGAAGGTATTAATACCCAAAGTATTTTGCAATTATAATTCCTATAATTTAATGGATCTGTGTGTTGATTTAAAGTGTTCTGGAGTATAAAATAGAACTTAAAAGTTACATTGTTTCTAGCAACACCACAGCTTACTAATAAGAATCCCATTATGAGCCGAAGTGTTGGATATTCATATCCCTCCTTACCACCTGGTTATCAGAACACAACACCACCTAATACAACTGGAATGCCACCCTCTTCCTTGAATTACTCAAGTGGACCACAGTCCTTTACTCAGGTATACTTCTTGTTTGTGTATTTTTTTTAGCCATTTTCCATCTTTTGGTTTAAACTGTATACACATAAAAAGTTTTAGGAAGGTATAAAGAACATTTTTAGCCAATTAGAATAATAATGGATCTTTCATAAGGCCTCTGTTCTATTATATATCTTTAAAACCAGAAAAATTAACCAGGAACAGTGAAATAAGTCAGGCAGAGAAAGACAAATACCAAATGATTTCCCTCATTTGTGGTGTGTAACAAAGCAAAACTGAAGGAACAAAACAGCAGCAGACTCACTCCAACAAGGGACTAGCAGTTACCAGAGGGGAGGGGTGGAGAGGGAGGAAGAAGGGGATTGTGGGGTATCATGATTGGTGTACATGGTGTGTGTGGGGTCACGGGAAAGACAGTGTAGCTCAGAGAAGACAAATAGGGACTCTGGCATCTTACTACATTGATGGACCGTGACTGCAATGAGGTACTGGGGGGACTCGGTAATAAGGGTGAATGTAATAACCACATTTTTTGTCTTGTGAAACCTTCATAAGAGTGTTTATCAATGATAACTTAATTTTTAAAAAGTTGATCAGGAAATCTAGATTACAGTTTTGTTATTTAAGGAGAAATTAAGTTCTTATACACTTCTATTTTCAACTGAAGACATTATAAAGGCTACTTACTTTTACAGTATATATCTTTAGACTCCCTTAGGTGCTAATCATTTAACTGCAAGCATGAGTGGATTAAGTCTACATCCAGAGGGGCTAAGAGTTCTCAATCTTCTTCAAGAAAGAAACATGCTCCCACCAACACCTTTGCAGCCTCCAATTCCAAATTTGCATGAAGATATCCAGAAACTCAACTGTAACCCAGAGTAAGGCTTCAAGTAATGTTTTATTATTAAGTATGACATTTTACTTGTTCTGGAAGTTTTCCAGAATTTTTTGGAGCTCTGTGTATTATGAATAAGCTATTAAATATATTATTTTGTTAAAGTAATTCTGTATGCAGAAAACAGAACACTGTTAGTTGCTTACTTAACTAATATCTGACATGTTCTAAGTCAAAATATAAGGTTGTAATACCTGAGTTGATTGCTGCCCTTATCAGCAATAATGGGACTATGATATTCATTATCATGGTGACTACATTTCTTCAGACTCCAAAGAACAGGGATTTTATTCTATATAGTCCTTTATTTGCTCTCATTTAAAATTATTTTTTGTAACAATCATAATTATATTCTTTTCTCCCTTAAGATTGACTTAATAAGTTTAAATGTATGTAGTGACTTTCTGATAAATTGAATTTTATTATTTTAAAATAATCTTTTAAAAACTTTGAGCAAAACTGAGCTTTGTTCATAAACTTAACACTGCATTTGCAAATTTGGGTCATCATCTTATAATTCTAGTGTAATCTAGATTTATATAAAGAAAAATAAATCATTTGATAGTCTACACTGTCTTATGCTCAAGCTGATAAGAGACTTTAGTTATATAATATGGTTTAACTCTCTACCTTTTCTGCACAGGGCTTAATTATTTAAATCGGATGAAATTTGAGAGGACCTATGGAAATATTTCACTTGTAATCTTATCCAATGTTAAAATGTGTACCTTTCAAACCTTTTGTATTTTTTTAATCCAAAAATAATCATAGCACAACTGATATGTGATTTTCACTTCAATACAGATTATTTCGATGCACCCTGACTAGCATTCCTCAGACTCAGGCCTTACTGAATAAAGCCAAACTTCCTTTGGGACTGCTGCTCCATCCATTCAAAGACCTAGTGGTATGTTTCACTAGTAAAGTAAATTCCTTAAGGAAATTATCTTACTGGTGAGGAATTTTCTACAGTAGTGCAAGAATCATGTATAGAATTTGAGCTATCTAGGAATTTGACCTTTGACAAATTCCATTATTTGTAATTCAACCAAAATTTTTGTTACCAGATACTTTCAAAATGAGGTAAAATAAGCATATTGAAAATTCTAAGGGTACTGAATAGATGTACCAAAAGAAAATTAATAAATGAAACCTACTATTTAAAAAAGTTTAAATTACTTACTCATTAAAATGTTTCACCCAGTCTCCCAGTTCTGCCATTCTTAGAGTAAAATTTGTTGCTTTAAGAAGCTGTTCCAAAACAAGAAGAAAAAGCGCTTCTACTTCTGCCCTAAGGCTTTGGGACCTCGACGTAGGGCCACACACACTTGAGAGGATTCGTGCATAAGAGAAGTGACTTTCCTAAAGCCAACCTCCTTTTGGTGATGGGATTGTAATGCCTTTATTTTGAATTTTGATATTCAAACTTTAGAATTTTTAATATGTAGGATTAACTTGAAATAGGAATATAATTGAAAATTTTAATTGAATATTTAAATATAATTTAACCTTATTTACTTTGTGACAGTTCTTTAAGGAGAACTAAGTGAGTCTATTAATGTACCATGAAGAAACTTACTAATAATTTCATTGGTCATTTATTTTAGAATGTTGATTCTTCCTTTGCCACCCATCTCAAAAATATATTGGCTATTTACTGTGTTGGTTTTACAGTATAAATGTTTAATGAGAAAATAAATACTTTTCCTGGAGAACAACAATAGGGTTTAAAATCAATACATTTTTGCAACATAATTTTTTGCGTGTGGCAATTTGGACATGTCTTTTTATCCCAGATTTTTTTTCTCCAAAATTATAATCTCCCAACAATTATTTAGAAGGTATGGATTAATGCTTGACCTTTAGACATGATGATCATTGCCTTTAAAAAATTAGTTTTGTTTTTTCAGCAATTGCCTGTGGTTACCTCCAGCACAATTGTGAGATGCCGTTCATGCAGGACATATATCAACCCTTTTGTCAGCTTTCTTGATCAAAGGAGATGGAAGTGTAACTTATGTTACCGAGTCAATGATGGTATGTTGCTTTTTTTTTGAAATATTAAAAAATTTCTACTTGAATTGTGGGGAAATCAGATAATACAAATGCAAAGTTTGAAAAAAAACTCTTATTTATCTGTTATCCTTCCATTCAGAGATAAAACTTCTGTTACCTTTTTTCTAAGCATTATATATATATGTAAATAATTACATACTTTTTAAGCAAAAAAATATAATATTACTTTCATACCTTTTTTTTACATTTATTATATTGGGCATATAATAAATGGCATATTTTGTGGTATTATTTAAGCCTGTAATTAATTTAAGAAATATTTTTATTTAGAAATTGTCCCATGCCTTTTCTCTAGGGTGAACGAAAATAAGTCCACAGAATAGCTGCCATTAGCTTCATTCACTGCTGTATGAAGGGAGGTGGGCAGTGCTAGAAGGTTAGTTGAATGTAGTTTTCTCAGTAATTTAGGAGGAGGAGATCTCTTTCAGTAACTGTCTCACAGTTCATATTCAAGGAATATCATCTAAACAATAGCATTCTATTAGGATTAGAGAAGAAAAAGGGTATGCTGATACCCCATTGAAAATTAGGTCTCTGTTTGGAAGGAAATTTCATTAAGCATTGGGAAATAGAGGAATTTAAGAGATTTTTAACAAGTATTTTTATTGTTTGTGTCTTTTTTTGAGAGTAGAGAAAAATGAGGATAGAGTAAGCATTCTTTTTACTCTATAATATTTCAGGAAAAAAATATATTGTTTAATATTCCTTTAAAGTCTTAATGTTTATGTGCTTCAATATATGAAATGAAATTGTAATAAAAGATGAAATCACTTTCATATACAGCCCAGACTATTTCATGCTATAGTTTACCCTTTAGAATACATAGGAATTTGAGTTTCTAAACAGTTAACTGGGAAGACAGATGCAATGATAATTAATTTAGAAAATACTCTTTGAGCACTAGTGTAATATAAGTGGTAGGCAACTGATGTTCCATAGAGACTTCATTAATTAATGAAAGTCACCAAATCCTTAGGCTTTAACTTTTGAAGTATTTTTCCATAGCTTTCTAGGGGCAGCCAGAATCTATACATTTCATATGTCAAATGTTAATATCCTTGGTACCATTGTGATATTTAAGATACGTTTAGTCTTGCATTTAAAAAAATAATTGGCATTGAGTGAGTTTTTATCATCTTTTCAAACTGTTTTAGGAAAGCAGTTGTAGCAAGAAATAAGACAAAAGGGGTATTAGAAGATAGGAAAAGAAAAATTATAGTGATTGTAGATGTAAAAGCATGACATAGTGTTGAGTAGACCTCAAAGTGTATTTACTCTTAATATGTAGTTTATATTGAATTACTTATAAATCCACTTATATTGAATTACTTATAAATTAAGAAAATGACCAAATATAACGTATCTTAAACTTAATCCTTTCAATTTTATCATTATATGTTGTTAATTTACATAGTTCCTGAAGAATTCATGTACAATCCCTTGACCAGAGTCTATGGCGAACCTCACAGAAGACCTGAAGTTCAAAATGCTACTATCGAATTTATGGCTCCTTCAGAATACATGGTAAGCTTTCATTTTTTATACAGTATATTTATTTCAAAATACTAGATTTTAAATAAAATAACATCTTTAACAGAATTTTGTGCTTTTAAGTTTATAAAAGTTATACTGTTCATTACAAAAGTAGTTAATTAGTATATATGGGTAAGTTTGAAAAGTAAAAATGTATGTAAAGATCCACTTCTTGTGCATCCATCCAGAAATCTGCAATGCAATATTGGGATTATATTTACTTTTAAGTCACTTCCGATCTTTTCTATTATAAGTAATGCTCTGATGACTATCCTCCTGCAAGTACTTGCATACATTAGTGTATCTGAGGACTTGCATTTAAAAAATAATAATTATACTTAATGTTTAATTAGCATTTTTCATTTTAGGAAGCACTTCCATTATTTCTGATGATCATGAACAACCCCCTGAATTAAGCTGGGGAAATGCTGTTAATCCTATTTTACAGATGTGAAAACAGATTTAGGTTGAGTGAGTTGCCAAATAATCCTTTAGTAAATGGTGGAGCCTGCATAAAAATCCAGGACATTTGATTTGGTTATTCTTTACCCATGCTATAATTGCATCTAAGGAAGGGGAATGTGAAGATAAGACTTAACACCAACTTTAAATATTTTATTTTAGCATATTTTTGTGGGATAATCTCTCTCTGGGTAGTTGGGGCCATTCTAGTATAGGAATTATGAGGGTCCAATCTCTTTTCACCACAGAGAAGTTTCAGTGTAGAACACATTTTTGTGATACTCAAAATGGTTGGTAATAACTTTCTGCAATATAGCTGTCTCTTTTTTAGATTAATACCAAAAAATCAGAAGCATTTGTTCTTTTGAATTGGCCTTCCTTGGTTCCTTTTACCTCACAGGTTTTGCAAAAATGGCTTCCTTTAAATTTGAAAACTTGCCTATAGCAAGAGGTTTTGTTCCTTCCTGACTTTTCTCTGGGGCAACAGATTCTATGAATTCAGCAAGTGATACATATGCAAAAAAAAAAAAAGTTACTACACTATATGCCCAGTTCTGACTATGGTTATTCAGTGCTTTTTATTCAATTGAAAACAGATGTTTGAACTTGGAACTTTAAAATATAGTTGTTCATTTTTTATGGAACTTGACTGAAATGTGTTGTTAAGTAACCAGCTCAGGCTAACTTGATTTGTTACTTTCAGAATTGTAATTTTCCAAAATAGTGAAATATAATGCACATATGGAAAAGTCTGTAAAATATAAACATATAGGTTACCAAATAATTATAAACACCTGTGTTAGGTTAGTACCAGCCAGGTCAAGAAATTGAACATGGCCAATACTCTCAGAAGCCCTCTGATCACATTTCCCCCCTTCCCTGTCCTAGAGAAAACACTCTTCTGATTTATGGCAATCAATCACATCCTCATTTATGTTTTCTTAAGTATGCATCTGAAAACAATATAATACAGTTTTGCCTGTTTTTAAACTTCTTTCTACATTTTCTTGATCCATTCTTATTTATTATAGTCTCCACCTAATCCATAAATAATGTTTATTTTATTGTTTTGCTGTATGTGACATGAAAATAATAAATTTAAATTTAATCGCATTAAATATATTTAATAAGATCCTTTTTTTTTTCTTCAGCTACGACCACCTCAACCTCCAGTGTACCTCTTTGTATTTGATGTGTCTCACAATGCAGTTGAAACTGGATACTTGAGCTCAGTTTGCCAGAGTTTATTAGACAATCTGGATTTGTAAGTATCTCAGTTCAGCTTAAATTTGAAACTAACAGTGTATGCAAAATAAGTAGTTTTAAAATATGAAAAAAAAGCTGTGTTCTAAAAGCCCACTTAAATCAGTGTGAACTTCAGGCCTATTTTCTCTGAGAAACATTAATTTACTTTAACTTTTTATTATGGAAGAATTTCAAGCATGTAGTAAATAGGAAGAATGTAATGAATTTCTGTGTACCCGTCCCTCAATTTCCACATTTTTACCATTTCGATGTTGTTGCTTCATCTGATCCTGCCCACCCCACACACACTTCTTCCCCCTTGAGCACTTTAATGCCAATTTCAGTCAGTGTATCATCTGACCTATAAATACTTGAAATTATTTTTAACTCTAACTGATATATGAATATAACACCTAACAAAGTTAGCAAAAATTCCATAATTAGACCTAATAGCCAGTTCAATTTTTGTTCCAGGTTACCTCAAAAGTGTCTTTTTACTGTAGGTTTGTTGGAATAAGAAACTAAACTGTGCCCACACATTGGATTTGGTTGTCGTATTGCTCAAGTCTCTTAAAATAACTGCATTTTAAATGGGTGCTTAGATACTTAGTGTAACTCATAAAAACTAGTGTGACCTTTCAGTGTAATGAAGTATATTGCTCCCGTGTGGTATGGAAGAATATGAAAGATGAAATCAGAAATGGACTAATTCTCTCACCTTGCTGAAAAGGACATCTTGTTCTTGTTAGCATTTGTATTTTAATGTTGTAGGTTGTGTATGGGGATTGTCTGTTGATGAGACAGTCCTCTGATTCACACTTCATAAACTACAAGTTTGTCTTTCCCCATATGAAATTTACGTCCACATATTTAAGTCCTTAAAATAGATCCTTTTACTTCTTTTCTTAAATGAATGCATTAAGCAATATAAGAGGAGATTTGGGCAAATTTTCTAAAAAGGTATGCACTACCTAAATTATTACATTTTAGAGTTGGTATATGGTAATTTTTTGAAATATATTTTATAAATTAAAATCATCTACAAAGTTTTATATATACTTTCCAGTATTTTTTATATGCCATTTCCTACGTGATTTATATAACTTTATATAGGTGTAAGGAGTTTTGGATTGCTTTATTATTGCTGAGTTTTATTGATTGTTTGGCTACTGCATAGTCTTTTCACTTAGAGTGGGGTCTGTTTCATGGTGAATTAAACATTTATGCTGGAACAATTTACATAATATGAAAGTAGATATTTGTATGTAAGTCTTAACAAATATGTAATATATGTATGTATATGGGAAAATATGATTAAGTACTCTTCTGAATTTGTTTTTAGGCTTCCTGGTAACACTAGGACAAAAATCGGCTTCATAACATTTGATAGTACAATCCACTTCTACAGTCTTCAAGAAGGTCTCTCGCAGCCTCAGATGCTGATAGTTTCAGATATTGAAGGTAAATATTATACACTTAAGATTATTGAACTGCCTTAGGAATTGCCAGTTTCAGAAATACTTCATGATTATTTAACCCAAATTTGGAGTGTATGGTATGATTCCACTATATTGAGAAAAAAACCCTTGAGTATAAAATCGTAAGATGGTTGGAATTTTAAGAGTCCTTCATTTCAATCCCTCATTTTATAGATGAGGAAACAGAGTAATAGAGGTAAAGTGAATACTGAACAAGGCAATAAAGACAAGTTAATGTTAAAACTGAGATTAAAATTAGGTCTGTTTTTCCCTTCTCATTCATTCATTCAAAAAGTATTTGAGAATAGACATTCTGGCAAATGGAATAGGATAGAGAGCCCAGAAATAAACCCTCACATATATGGTCAACTGCTTTTTTTTTATTAAGGTATCATTGATACACAATCTTGTGAAGGTTTCACCTGAGCAATATTGTGGTTACAACAATTCACCCATATTATGAAGTTCCCCACACCCAACCCATTGCAGTCACTGTTCATCAGTATAGTAAGATGCTTTAGAGTCACTACTTGTCTTCTCTGTGCTACACGGTTTTTCCCCTGCCCCCTCTACATTATGTGTGTCAATCATAATGCCCCTTAATCCCTTTCTCCCTCCTTCCCAACCCACCCTCCCCAACCCCTTCCCTTTGGTAACCACTAGTCCATTCTTGGAGTCTGTGAGTCTGCTGCTGTTTTGTTTCTTCAGCTTTGCTTTGTTGTTATAATCCACAAATGAGAAAATTCATTTGGTATTTGTCTTTCTCCACCTGGCTTATTTCACTGAGCATAATACCCTGTAGCTCCATCCATGTTGTGCAAATGGTAAGATTTTTTTTCTTCTTATGACTGAATAGTATTCCATTGTGTATATGTACCATGGCTTCTTTATCCACTCATCTACTAGTGGACACTTAGGTTGCTTCCATATCTTGGCTATTGTAAATAGTGCTGCAGTAAACATAGGGATGCATATGTCTTTTTCAATCTGAGAAGTTGTTTTCTTTGGGTAAATTCCTAGGAGTGGAATTCCCAGGGAAAATGGTATTTCTGTTTTTAGTTTTTCGAGGAGCCTCCGTATTACATTTCACAATGGTTGAACAAATTTACATTCCCACCAACAGTGTAGGAGGGTTCCCCATTCTCCCCATCATTGTAAGCATTTGTTGTTTCTTGTCTTTTGGATGTTGGCCATCCTGACTGGTGTGAGGTGATACCTCATTGTGGTTTTAATTTGCATTTCCCTGATAATTAGCAATGTGGAGCATCTTTTCCTGTGCCAGATGGCCATCTGAATTTTTTCTTTGGAGAAGTGTCAGTTCAGATCCTCTGTCCATTTTTTAACTGGATTATTTGCTTTTGGGTATTGAGGTGTGTGAGTTCTTTATATATATTTTGGATGTTAACCCCTTGTCGGATATTTCATTTATGAATATATTCTCACATACTGTAGGATGCCTTTTTTTTTTAATAAATTAATTTTTTTTCTATTATTAATATACAATTACATGAGCAACATTACGGTTACTAGACTCCCCCTATTATCAGTTCTCCACCATATACCCCATTGCAGTCACTGTCCAGCATAGAAGGATGTTATAGAATCACTACTTGTCTTCCCTGTTTTATACTGCCTTGCCCGTATCCCCGCCCCACCCCCACACCCGCTACATTATGTGTGCTAATTGTAATAGCCCTTTCCCCCCTTATCCCTCCCTTCCCACCCATCTTCCCCAGTCCCTTTCCCTTTGGTAACTGTTAGTCCATTCTTGGGTTCTGTGAGTCTGCTGCTGTTTTGTTCCTTCAGTTTTTGCTTTGTTCTTACACTCCACAGATGAGTGAAATCATTTCGTACTTGTCTTTCTCCGCCTGGCTTATTTCACTGAGCATAATACCCTCTAGCTCCATCCATATTGTTGCAAATGGTAGGATTTTTTTTCTTCTTATGGCTGAATAATATTCCATTGTGAATATATACCACATCTTTATCCACTCATCTAGTGATGGACACTTAGGTTGCTTCCATTTCTTGGCTATGGTAAATAGTGCTGCGATAAACATAGGGGTGCATATATCTTTTTCAAACTGGACTGCTGCATTCTTAGGGTAAATTCCTAGGAGTGGAATTCCTGGGTCAAATGGTATTTCTATTTTGAGTTTTTTGAGGAACCTCCATACTGCTTTCCACAATGGTTGAACTAGTTTACATTCTCACCAGCAGTGTAGGAGGGTTCCCCTTTCTCCACATCCTCGCCAACATTTGTTGTTGTTTGTCTTTTGGATGGCAGCCATCCTAACTGGTATGAGGTGATATCTCATTGTGGTTTTAATTTGCATTTCTCTGATGTCTAGTGATGTAGAGCATCTTTTCAAGTGCCTGTTGGCTATCTGAATTCCTTCTTTGGAGAAGTGTCTGTTCAGCTCCTCTGCCCATTTTTTAATTGGCTTGTTTGCTTTTTGTTTGTTGAGTTGCATGAGCTCTTTATATATTTTGGATGTCAACCCCTTGTTGGATATGTCATTTATGAATATATTCTCCCATTGTGTAGGAAGTTTTTTTGTTCTACTGATGGTATCCCTTGCTGTACAGAAGCTTTTTAGTTTGACATAGTCCCATTTATTCATTTTTGCTTTTGTTTCCCTTGCCCAGGGAGACATGTTTATGAAGAAATTGCTCATGTTTATATCCAAGAGATTTTTGCCTATATTTTTTTCTAAGAGTTTTATGGTTTCATGACTTACATTCAGGTCTTTGATCCATTTTGAGTTTACTTTGGTGTATGGGGTTAGACAGTAATCCAGTTTCATTCTCTTACATGTAGCTGTCCAGTTTTGCCAACACCAGCTGTTGAAGAGGCTGTCATCTCCCCACTGTATATCCATGGCTCCTTTATCGTATATTAATTGACTATATATGCTTGGGTTAATATCTGGGTTTCTCTGTTCTGTTCCACTGGTCTATGGGTCTGTTCTTGTGCCAGTACCAAATTGTCTTGATTACTGTAGCTCTGTAGTAGAGCTTGAAGTCAGGGAGCAACTTCAATCCCCCCTGCTTTATTCTTCTTTCTCATGATTGCTTTGGCTATTCGGGGTCTTTTGTGGTTCCATATGAGTTTTAGAACTATTTGCTATAGTTCACTGAAGAATGCTGTTGGTAATTTAATAGGGATTGCATTGAATCTGTAGATTGCTTTAGGCAGGATGGCCATCTCACTATTAGTTGCATGAAATATCTTTTTCCATCCCTTTACTTTTAGTCTGTGTATGTGGGTTTGAAGTGAGTCTCTTGTAGGCAGCATATAGATGGGTCTTGTTTTTTTATCCATTCAGTAACTCTATGTCTTTTGATTGGTGAATTCAGACCATTTACATTTAGGGTGATTATTGATGGGTATGTACTTTTTGCCATTGCAGGCTTAAATTTGTGGTTACCAAAGGTTCAAGGGCAATTCCCTTACTATCTAACAGTCTAATTTAACTTATTTTGTATACTGTTACAAACTCAATCTAAAGGTTCTTTTTTTTTTTCCCTCCTTTTTCTTCCTCCTCCATTATTTGTATGTTATGAATCATATTCTGTACTTTTGTCTTCCCTTGAATGATGTCTGTTTAGCCTTAGGAATACTTCCATCTATAAAGTCCCTCCAAAATGCCCTGTAGAGGTGGTTTGTGGGAGGTAAATTCTCTCAGCTTTTGCTTATCTCAAAATTGTTTAATCCCTCCTTCAAATTTAAATGATAACCTTGCTGGGTAAAGTATTCTTGGTTCAAGGCCCTTCTGCTTCATTGCATTAAATACATCATGCCACTCTCTTCTGGCCTGTAAGGTTTCTGTTGAGAAGTCTGATGATAGCCTGATGGGTTTTTCTTTGTATGTGATCTTTCTTCTCTCTGTAGCTGCTTTTAAAAGTCTGTCTTTAACCTTGATCTTTGCCATTTTAATTATTATATGTCTTGATGTTGTCTTCCTTGGGTCCCTTGTGTTGGGAGATCTGTGCACCTCCATGGCCTGAGAGACCATCTCTTTCCCCAGATTGGAGAAGTTTTCAGCAATTACCTCCTCAATGACACTTTCTATCCCTTTTTCTCTCTCTTCTTCTTCTGGTATCCCTATACTATGAATATTGTTCTGTTTGGATTGGTTACACAGTTCTCTCAATATTCTTTCATTCTTAGAGATCCTTTTTTCTTTCTGTGCCTCAGCTTCTTTGTGTTCCTCTTCTCTAATTTCTATTTCGTTTACCGTCTCTTCTACTACATCTAATCTGCTTTTATATCCCTCCATTGTATGTTGCATTTCAGATATGGTATTTCTTAATGATTGAATCTCCATCTTAAATTCGTTCTAGAGGGCTTGAATATTTTTCTGTACCTCCATAAGCATGTTTATAATTTTTATTTTGAACTCTTTCTGGAAGATTTGTGAGTTCGGTTTCATTTGACCCTCTTTCTAGGGTTTGTGAGATTTTGGTCTGAACCATGTTCTTTTGACGTTTCATATTTCTGTGTGGTGCCCACTAGTGTGCAGAAACTCCAGTGTCTGGAGCTTCTCAGCCCCTAGAGTGAGGTTGGGGGACGTAGGGGAGTGGAGCTGGTGCCTGGGGGGAGGAAAGATCTGTTTCCAGCTTCCTGTCTGTGGTGCCTGTCTCCAGTGTCAGAAGCAGTGGGCCAAGCACACACGGGTAATCTGTGCTTTGTGTCTCTAGCTGTTGTAGGCGGGGGCTCCCTCTGGCTAGCCTGACGCCTGTGCAGTGATTGCGGGTTTGCGAGCAGGTGCCTGCAGGCCAGTAGGAAGGCTTGGCAGGCTGTGTGTTGCAGTTGGGGGCCTCGGAACTGAGTAGGCAGTCAGGAGGATGGAGCACCTGAAGCTCCTCAAAGTGCCCAACCAGCTGGACAGAGCGCTCCCAGGCAACCTTGTCCAGCTCTCCCTTCTCCCGCACAGCAGGCTCCATGCAAACCCCGCCCCTTCAGCAGCCCTCTCACTGCTAGGAAGCCTCTCACACTCCCTGCCTTTCCTCTGACACAGAGTGGCAGGGTGTGGATCCCCTCCTCCACAAACGGCCGGAATGTCAGTTTCGCAAGCACTCTGCCTGTCCGTGCTCCCCAACACCCAGGGCACCACACAGTATAGGATTCTGCTCACAAAGCAGATGTCCAGGGCTAGGTGTCCAGGAGTCCCAGGCTTTCACCCCCTCCGCGCTCCGTTTCTCTTCCTCCTGCTGGTGAGCTACGGTGGGGGAAGGGCTTGGGTCCCGCTGGATTAAGGCTTTCGTACGTTACCCTGTTTCTTGAGGTCTGCTCTGTTGTGAGGTCTGTATTCAGCCTTCTTTCTTGTTGCTGTCTGAAGGTTAGTTGTATTTATTAACTATATTTTTGTACTGGTTTTGGTTTTGGGAGGAGCTCTCCATCTCACCTCTCATGCCTCAATCTTATAGGATGCCTTTTTGTTTTGCTGATGGTGTCCTTTGCTGTACAGAAGCTTTTTAGTTTGATGTAGTCCCACTTGTTCATTTTTGCTTTTGTTTCCCTTGCCCGAGTAGAAGTGTTCAGAAAAAAGTTGCCATGGTTATATTTAAGAGATTTTTGCCTGTGTTTTCTTCTAAGAGTTTTATGGTTTCATGACTTAGATTCAGGTCTTTGATCCATTTCTAGTTTACTTTTGTGTATGGAGTTAGAAAATATTCCAGTTTCATTCTCTTAAACGTACTGTCCAATTTTGCCAACACCAGTTGTTGAAGAGGCTGTCATTTCCCCATTGTATATCCATGGCTCCTTTATTGTATATTAATTGGCCGTATATGTGTGGGTTTATATCTGAGCTCTCTATTCTGTTCCATTGATCTATGGGTCTGCTCTTGTGACAGTACCAAATTGTTTTGATTACTGTGGCTTTGTAGTAAAGCTTCAAGTTAGGGAGTATGTAATCCCCCCAGCTTTGTTCTTTCTCTGGATTGCTTTGGCTGTTCCAGGTCTTTTGTGATTCCGTATGAATTTGGAAATTGTTTGTTCTAGTTCATGGAAGAATGCTTTGCTATCTTGATAGGGATTGCATTGAATCTGTAGATTACTTTAGGTTGGTCAGCTGATTTTTGACAAGGGTGCCAAGATCTTTCAGTGAGGAAAAGATAGTCTTTTTCCATGAATGGTTCTGGGAAAACTGAACATACAAAAAATGAACCCTTACCTTAAACATATTTAAAAAACTTAACTCATTGGACCAAAGTTCTAAACTTAAGAGCTAAAACTATAAAACTCTTAGAAGAAAACAGGGGAAAATCTGCCTGACATTGGATTTGGCAATCATTTCCTGGATATGACAACCAAAAGCATAGGCAACAAAGGAAAAATAACAAATTGGACTTCATCAATATTAAAAACTTTTGTACATCAAAGAGTACTATTGAGAGTGAAAAGAACCAATATAATACTGTGTATCAACTTTATTCCAATTAAAAAAATAGAGTGAGAAGACAGGTCACAGAATGGAAGAAAATATATGCAAATCATAAATGCAATGAAGGATTAATATCCAGAACATATAAAGAACTCAATTCAGCAAAAAAAAAAAATGAAAGAATTCAAAAATGCACAAAGGATTTGAATAGACATTTCTCCAAGGAACATTTAAAAATGACCAATAAGCCCATGAAAAAATCCTCAACATCATCAGTTATTAGAGAAATGTAAATCAAAACCACAGTAAGATCGGTTCACATCCATTAGGATCACTATTATCAAAAATATAGAAAAACAAGCACTGGCAAGGATGTGGAGATGTTGAAACTGTCATGAATTGCTAGTGAGAATGTAAAATGGCTTGGTGCTATGGAAAAGTTTAATAGTTCCTCAAACAGTTAAACATAGAATTACCATGATCTAACCAAATCTGCTTCCAGTATATACTGAAAAGAACTGAAAGTAGGCACTCAAATACTTGTACACCAATGTTCATAGCAATATTATTCACAGTAGTTCCACCAAAAGTTGGAAACAACCCAAGTTTTCATCAACAGATGAATGGGTAAACAATGTGGTATAGACATGTAATGTAATATCTATTATTCATAACCAAGAATGAAATTCTGTGCATGCCATAACATGGATGAACCTTGAAAATATTATGCTAAGGGAAATAAGAGGACAAAGATGGTATGGTTCCACTTATATGAGGGACCAAGAGTAGGCAAATTCATGGAGGTAGAAAGTAGAATGCAGGTTTCCAGGGGCTGAGAGGGTGGGATGGGAATGGGGAGTAAGGTGTTATTATTTAATGGGTACAGGGTTTCTGTTTGTGATGATGAAAAGTTCTGAAGGTACATTATGATGATGATTACACAACATTGTGAATGTACTTAATACCACTGAATTGTATGCTTAAAGATTGATTGTATTTAATGATATATTTTGTATATTATGATATATGTATACATAATGACATATTTTGTATATTATGTATATTTTACCACAATTAAAAAATAACTCAAAGTGGATCATAGACCTGAGTGTGACTAAAACCATAAAATTGTTAGAAGAAAACAGAAATAAATCTTTGTGACCTTGGATAAGGCAGCGATTTCTTAGATATGACACCAAAAGCACAAACAAAAAAGAAAAAATAGATAAATTGAGATTCTTCAAAATTAAAAACTTGTGCTTCAAAGGTCATCATCAAGAAAATGAAAAGACAACCCACAAAATGAAAGAAAGTGTTTGCAAATCATATATCTGATCAACAATTTATACCTAGATTATATAAAGAACTTTAAAAATCTGACAAAGACCACCTTCTTAAAAAGTGGGTGAAGTATTTGAATAGACATGTCTCTACTCAATGCATAATATTCAGTATTCTCTGTATACAGTTGACACATAAGCAATTGAAAAGATGCTCCATATCAACCAGAATGAGATGCCACGTCATACCAGTTAAAATATTCTCAAACTTAAAACTCAAATTTTTTGCCACACTGAGCATGTCTGTGAATAACCATGTCAACACCATGAGTATTTGTTTTGGGCTTCGAAATAAATGTTACTGAGTAGGCAAATTTGCAAACACAGAATCCATGAATAATGATTGACTGTAGGTCTTTAAAGGGCAATCAATAGCTGTCTTGGTTGTTCTAAATCTCACAACAGATCAGCCAAGTCAGTCGGTCATTCCCTCATCTATTCACCCAGATACATACTTATTTAGCATAAAATAAAATCACTGAACAGGTGACTCTGATGATAGGCCAAGTTGTGAATTCACTGATGGGGTCCAGCCTCTCAATGTTATACATCATGAGCTGATAGATGGAATATCCATTGCTGGACATCACATATCAAAACAAAAACAAAATAGTAACAATATATCTGCTGCAAGGATGTGGAGAAATTGGAATCCTTAGGTTCTGGTAGTGGTAATGGAGAATGTTGTAGCCACTGTGGAAATAATCTGTCAGTTCCTCCAGAAGTTAAACAGTTAACCATATAACCCAAGAGTTCTACTTCTTGGGTTATATGGTTATATACTCTATAAGTTTATTAAAAACATGTCTACACAACAATGTTTACATGAATATTCATAGCAACATAGCTAAAAAGAGTGGTATATACTCTAAGAATATTAAAAACATGTCTATACAACAATGTTTACATGAATATTCATAGCAACATAGCTAAAAAGAGGAAACAACCTAAATGTCCATCATTTGATGAATGGATAAACAAAATGTAGCAGTATATCCATATAATGAAATGCTATTCATCATTAGAAAAGAATAAAAGTACTGATAGAATCTACAAGGTGGATGAACCTTGAAAACATGCTAAGTGTAAGAAGCTAGTTACAGAGAATCTCATAATGTGACTCCATATTATGAAATGTCCAGAGTGGGCAAATCCAGAGACAGAAAGACTGGCAGCTGCCTAGAGCTGTGGGACTTGGTGGGGAAATGAGGAGGGACAGCTAATCAGTGTGAGATTCCTTTTTGGGACAATGAAAAGGGTCTGGAACTGGGTAGTGGTGATAATTGTACAATTCTTTGAATATATTTTTAAAAATCACAACTGTATCTTCCATAAGTGTGAATTTTATGGTTTGTGAATTACACCTTGATAAAACTAAATTTTTTTAATTTCAAAGAATAGGAAAAAATTAAAACAATTGAATATTTATATGACAGCTAAAGTAAATATTTAATGTTTAAAATTACTATTTTTTATAAACAATAGAATGAGCTTTTTTTTATTGAAGTATCATTGCTGTACAATCTTATGTTGGTTTCATATACACAACACAGTGGTTCAGCAGTTACCCATATTATCAAATCCTCACCCCCTCCAGTGTGGTCACTATCAACATAATAAGATGTTACAGAATCATTAACTGTATTCTCCATGCTGTACTCCTTTCTCCATGACCAGCCTATATTGTGATTGCAAATTATTGTGCCCCTTTATCCACTTCCCCATCTCCTATCATCCTCCCCCTTAACCACTAGTCCCTTATCTGTCTGTGAATCTGCTGCTATTTTGTTCCTTCTGTTTTGCTTTGTGTTTGTTTTTATTGTATTTTTTTAATTTTTGTATCATTAATATACACTTACATGAGCAACATTGTGGTTACTAGATTCCCCTCATTATCAAGTCCCCACCACATACCCCATTATAGTCACGTCCATCAGCATAGTAAGATGCTATAGAATCACTACTTGTCTCCTCTGTGCTATACTGCCTTCGCTGTGCCCACCCCCCTACATTATGTGTGCTAATCATAATGCCCATTTTTCCTCTTCTCCCTCCCTTTCCACCCATCCTCCCGAGTCCCTTTCCCTTTGGTAACTGTTAGTCCATTCCTGGGTTCTGTGAGTCTGCTGCTGTTTTGTTCCTTCAGTTTTTGCTTTGTTTTTATACTCCACAAATAAGTGAAATCATGTGGTATTTGGAATGAGCCTTATTTTTTGTAATAAAAAACAGCACAGTAGTTCCCCCCACCTTACCCATGGTTTCGCTTTCCATGGGTTCAGTTCCCTGCAGTCCACTGGGGTCTGGAGGCAGATGATCCTCCTTCTGACTTATCATCATCAGCTCAATAGCCTAATGCTATATCACAAAGCCTATGTCATTCACTTCACTTTATCTCATCATATAGGCATTTTATCATCTCACATCATTATAAGAAGAGCAGGTACAGTACAATAAAGTATTTTGAGAGAGAGACCACATTCATATAACTTTTAGTACAGTATATTATTGTAATCTTATTATTTTTGTTAATCTCTTACTGTGTCTACTTTATAAGTAAAACCTTATCACAGATATGTGTGTATATGAAAAAACATAGTATATATATAGGGTTTGGTACTGTCTGTGGTTTCAGGCATCCATTAAGGGTCTTAGATCATATTATCCCCTGTGAATAAGTAGAGACTACTGTACAAAAATACAGAAAGTGAGGCCTCTCATAACCTCACCACCCACATATCCTTCCCAGTTTGCATCCTTCTAAAAAAGGGAATTTAAGTCCTAAGCAAGAATAAATTTGAATCCTGAGCAGCTCATCTGATGTGGTCAGTCAGCATACCTTGATTCACTTGATTTTCTAGTCCCATATGTAGAGGCACTGGTGGGGGCCTTCTTTATGAGACAGTATCTGCTTTTTGAATGACAGAGCTGTTCGTGGGCTGTATTACTTCTATGTAAAGACATAGTATTCTTGTGTGTCATTTTAGTCAACATTTTTTAAATTCCAAGAGTGTTTCTTTGGCTCCCAGGGAGAAGCTAGAATATAAAGCAGGATTCTAAATTGTTGTCTTTAACCTAAGAGGCAGAGCACTTGTACAAACCTTTACTGAGTGCTTCCAGATCAGTGATTTTTAATTGGATGGCTATTTACCTTTTACATGGTAGCAGATAAATTGCAATAAATACCTGAATCAATACTCCTTTGGTGGCTTTTTGAATATATGTAGATATATTAGTTGAAGAGAAGTGGCTTTTATGTAAGTATGGGGTGGCTAATTATATCAGTGTTATATATTGGAACATCTTTAATAATTAAGGTTTGTTTAAAAGAAATATTTATTTATTCTTTCAGATGTTTTTATACCTATGCCAGAGAACTTATTAGTAAATTTAAATGAAAGTAAAGAGGTAAGACACATTTTCCTATCTGACATGTGTAATTGAAATATTGAAGGAATATATTTTTGAAATGGACTTCTAAGTCCATTTTGCTTTCTGTGACATTTCTAAGATGTGTAATATTTTATATTTGCTGTTAGTTAAAATTCATCAGGTGAACAGCTCTTGAGTTTGCCCTTGAACTGAATGGTTTTAAGTGTAATGTGGCAAGCTATTTGTAGTAGGGTAGAAGGTAAGCCTATTCCATAAAGGAGGAAAACCTGAAGGAAACCTGCCTTGCCAGCCATTTGGGAAATTGGGAGGGTTGCTGAGATAATAAGCTTCTGGTCACTGCATAGAAGCACTTTAGCCAGGCTGCTTTCAGTGCCCTTTGCTTTTCTGATTCACAGAGTGTCATTGGGGTCAGTTCAGAAGAAACTCTTATTACCTGCCTGGAAATTGCCATGACATAATACAGTGAGAGGTGAACAGAATGTGTCTGAAGGGGGGATGTTGTCTACCCTGTATATGCACATATGCTGTAGGGGTAACATTTTAACTAGCAAGTCTATAGTCTCAGCTGTTGGCAATGGTGACTTCACCATAGCGTGAAGTATTTTTTTTCCCATTAACTCTCTTTATTTGTACAACCTAACGTGAATAGGTAGTTGTTTTTTGTTTTATTTTTCTTTTGTAGTGTTATTACTAGTTGGCAAATTTACTGGCTATCTTAGATTTTACCATAGCGAAGAGTTAAACTCACTTTGAAACTGAAAAGAATAAAGTGTGTAGAGGTGATTGAGAAGGCCATATTTCATGGCATTAAAATAAACCAAATCTCTAAACTGTGATAGTTCTTTTGATACATTTTGGACTTATAGTCTTGCTGGACTACTGCATGTGCAAGAACAGTAAGGCCCCAATTTTGATTTGTCTTGCTTGCCAATTTACAATGTTGACTTAAAATGGCTTTTTTGTCATTTGACCAACTTCATTGTTTACTGTACTGTCTGTAGATTCTCTGATCATCATCATGACTCAATGTCTTGTCTATTGTACTAGTTACTGACTTATTGTTAAAAAATTTTTAAATTGTAACGGTCTTGAGTTTTCTTGCTTTATTTCACAAGCTTGTTCAAGAATTACTGAAAACTTTGCCACAAATGTTCACCAAGACCCTGGAAACCCAGAGTGCCTTGGGTCCTGCACTTCAGGCTGCCTTCAAGCTGATGTCCCCAACTGGTGGTCGCATGTCGGTTTTTCAAACGCAGCTCCCAACTCTTGGTGTAGGAGCCCTGAGACCACGAGAGGAACCTAACCAAAGGTCCTCTGCTAAGGTTAGAAAGTTTTCAAATGTGTTTAAGTTAAGGTTATGCTGACGCTCTGTCCCTTTGAGCACAAAACTTGTTTTCTATTTATTTTTTTGGTTGTGGAGAGGAGGGAGTATGAGGAAATGGATAAAGTGTTTCTCTTTTATGTAGATATTTATTACATTATTTTCTACCTAATTATTCATACCTTATTTTTGATCTTTAGCAGGCCACTAGAAATGCAGCCTGCCTTTCATGAAAAGTCTGGCAGACTAAGAGAATATGCCTACTAGGGGCAACAAAGAATCTGGGTGACCTGTAAAAAGCAGTCATAGTTTGGCATATTGACTGCCATGGATTGCTTTTGAGCACCTTGTGTGTATAAACTCAGTTTGAGAATTGTATTTCTCAAAAGATTATGAGAATGCAGCCATATATTATACTGCTTATAGTGTCAGTCCTGGAGTCAACCTACCTAAGTTCCACTGCTTTTTAGAGATGTGAACTTGAATAGTTACTTAATTTCTTTGCTCCTCAGTTTTCTTGTATTTATGAAGTGAAAATGATAGTACACCTCTTAGGTAGTTGAAAAGACTAAACAGATATTACATATGAATTGTTTAGAACAGTTTTTAACATACTAAGCATTTAATAGATTACTGAAATGAGTGTAATAGATGTATTATTTTAAGTAAAACAAAATAGAAAATTCTTAAGCAGTATCTGCTTTTTACTGAAAAAAAAAAAAACAGAAAATATTATAAAGTAAAATGATTTTGTAGACTGCCCAAGTATATTGTTAACATCTTGGCATATATAGATAAGTATTTAAGTTTTATGATAATTTAATGATTTTTTACTTTTTCTTTTTGTAATTTATTATTAATAGGAAATTCACTTGACACCATCTACTGACTTTTATAAGAAATTAGCCTTGGACTGTTCAGGTCAGCAGGTAGCTGTTGACTTATTCCTTCTCAGTGGACAGTATTCTGATTTAGCCTCTATGGGTAAGTTATTTCTGATGATTGTTTTCCTCAAATAAATGCTAGAATGGTATTTATCTGATGGTATTCTAAATAGAAGACAAAGTGAAATAATTTTTATTCCTTTGGGAAAGTTTAATCTATTACAAACTTTATAGTCTTCGCTCTAAACATTTAGAGTAGAGAAATTTCTATACTTCTATTTAAAGGAATGAAATAATTGTTTTTTTTTTGACAATGCCTTGGATGGTTAAAGAAAGATTTAAATGCCTGTAGTTGCTTTGGTGCAATAATGGTAGTTAATGACAGAATTTAAAAGGAGTGTGTGTTTTCTTCCAGGTTGTATTTCTCGGTATTCAGCAGGCAGTGTCTATTACTATCCTTCTTACCACCATCAGCAGAACCCAATCCAAGTACAGAAATTACAGAAGGAACTACAGAGATACCTTACTCGGAAGATTGGCTTTGAGGCAGTCATGAGAATTCGTTGCACCAAAGGTGAGGGCATTTTTTTTTTTTTTGGATACTTACATAGGAGAAATGTTTTTGATAATAGTAAATATACATGTTTCTCTTTTTCTTTTTTATGGTAAATGTTACTGCAAGTGAAATAATATGTATACTCTTGGTAAAGTTATAAAAAAGGTACAGTGCAAAAAGATGTAAAATGAGAAATGATATTTAACCCAGGATATTTTACTTCAGTTTCTCTTGTGCCCTTGAAAAGTTTTTCCATGCATATATGAGCACATATTTTAGCTTTCAAATAAAAGCAGTGGGGATCACATCTGACTTCATTTTAACCACATCTTTTTTTTTTTACATGAAGATTTATATCCTTTTTTTTTCTGATGACTGTTTTAAAGTTGGCTTTTATTTCACAAGCAACATATACAGCCCTTCTTTTTTTTTTTATGGCTCTATTTTTTTTTAAATTTATTTTATTATCATTAATTTACAATTACATGTGCAATATTACGATTATTAAACTACCCCTTCATCAGGTCCCCCCCACCAACCCCATTACAGTCACTGTCCATCAGCGTAGTGAGATGCTATAGAATCACTACTTGTCTTCTCTGAGCTATACAGCCCTTCTTGTAAAAAAATAAAAACATTATTGAAAAAGCTAAAATCCTTTTTGTATCAGCTTGTGTGTGTGCATACTTTGACTTTTCTTCCATCCTTATGTAGTTACTGAAACCACATTGGTCGGTATATCAGGCTTTTCTATCCATTTATATACTTACATATATATCCATGGAAAATATATAGTAAAGTGCATTAGCCTAAATAACATTGTACATGTTTTTAGCAAATCTGGAAGATCCCTTAAAATTAGTTTATGTAGATCTATCTCATTCTTTGTAACTTCTATCTAGTATTCAGGAAAAGGTACGAATCATAATTTGGTTATTTTCCTACTGATTGGCATTGAGGACATCTCTGATATTTTTTGTTATGGTGGACAAAAACAGTACTGCTTTATTTTTTTGCACATAAAAATTTGGCACTTGAATGAGTATATCTGTAGGATAAATTTTTAGATATGGAATTACTAGGGTTAAAGTAATTGTTTATTTAGAATCTTAGTAGATATCAAACAAATTATCCTCCAAAAAAGCTTTTTGAAAATTTAATCTCCATTTTCATTTAACAAGGTATGTATTACCTCTCCCGCCCTTAATATGGTGTATTAACTAATATGATTCTGCTTCTAGTTCCAGTGTGTGGGTTGTTCTTCCCCACACCACCAAGCAATCAACTCAATTCTGACACTGTCTACCTAGAGACAGCATCAGTTCCCACAGGTTAAGTGATCAACCTCACAAGACTCCTCATACACACACACTGCAGCCACCAATTGCAAGTCAGAAGTGCTTCTGACCAACTAGCAAAACAGTGGAGGTTCCAACTATCCCCTCTGTGGCTTTAATTAATTTGCTAGAGTGGCTTACAGAACTCAGAGAAACATTTTATTTCCTAGATTACCAGTTTATTATAAAAAGATATAACTCAGAAACAGCCAGGTGGAAGTGATACGTAGGGCAAGGCATATAGGGAATTGGCACAGAGCTTCCATGCTTTCTCCGAGCAGTCCACTCTCCTCAAACCTCCCTCATGTTCACCAACCTGTAAGCTCTCCAAAGGACCCCATCCTTTTGGGTTTTTAATAGAGGCTTCACCACATAGTCATGATTGATTAAATTATTGGCCAGTGGCAATTGGTTCAACCTCCAGCCCCTTTTCCTTCCCTAGAGGTGGAGGGGCAGGGTGTTGGACTAAAAGTCCAACCCTCTAATCATATGGTTGGGTCCTCTGGCAATCAGCCTCCATTCTTAGGTTACCTAGGTGCTTTCCAGAAGTCACCTCAGTAACAGCAAAAGAAACCTTTGTACCACTCATCACTTAGGAAATTCTGAGGGTTTGGGGAGTTCTGTGCCAAAAACAGTGAAGACCAAATATGTATTTCTTATTATAGATCACAATGTCATACCTAAACTTTTAAAATTTACTCTGCTTGTCTGATAAGTGACAAGGATAAAATATAAATATCCATAAACAGGTGATATATAAACCATTATAATAAATTTTTCTCTTCTAGGTCTTTCCATTCATACTTTCCATGGGAACTTCTTTGTTCGGTCAACAGACTTACTGTCTTTGCCTAATGTAAACCCTGATGCTGGGTATGCAGTACAGATGTCAGTGGAAGAGAGTCTTACTGACACTCAGTTGGTTTCCTTTCAGTCAGCACTCTTGTATACGTCCAGCAAAGGTAAATTTTTGTCTTTCTGTGTGTGTGGCAAAAAACATGAGAATTACCATCTTAACAAAGTTTTAGGTGTACAGTATAGTGTTGTTAAATATAAGCACAGTGTTGTACAAAAGTAAGTTTTTGATTTGGTCATGATTGTATGGCTTGTGATAAATTCCCTCTCCCTTGGAGGTAATACCAATTTCTAATAAGCCAAAAAAATATTCCTAACCTTAAGAGCTTTGTTGCTATTCTCTCTAAAGCCAAGATGTGTGTTTTCTTCAAAGGTGAAAGAAGAATTCGTGTTCATACTTTGTGTTTGCCAGTAGTTTCAACTCTGAATGAAGTCTTTCTTGGAGCTGATGTTCAAGCAATTTCAGGGTTATTGGCCAATATGGGTAAGAATTATTACCACCTATTATAAATACTTTGTAAATAATAATATTAGAAAAATCCACATAGCTTTGTTTTCCCTTAAATAATTAGCTATAAGGGTTTCAATGTTTTGGATCCTGTCTGTGCCTGCTGAGTAACTATTTGAATGACAGGATCTACTGCAGATAAGCTTATCTTTAAAAAAATTTTTAAGCAGCTTTATTATTGAGGTATAATTTATGTGCCAAATCACTAAACCCATTTTAAATTTACAATTTCATTGTTTTTGGGGTGTTTAGAGTTGTGTGGCCATCACCTCAGTCTAATTATAGAACATTTCTACCATCCCAAAGAGAACCTGATGCCCATTAGCAGTTACTGCCCACTCCCTTCTGCTTCCCTCACTGGTCTCAGGCAACCACTAAACTGCTTTCCATCTGATAATCTGCATGAAATAACCATATTTTACTCTTTTTAAAAAAATTATGGTATCGTTGATATATACTGTTATGAAGGTTTCACTTAAAAAACAATGTACATTCACCCATGTTATCAAGTCCCCCCCATACTCCATTGCAGTCACTGTCCATCAATGTAGTAAGATGCCAAAGAGTCACTATTGTCTTCTCTGTGCTACACAGTCTTCCCCATGATCCCCTCCACGCCATGTGTACTAATCATGATACCCCTCAATTCTCTTCTCCCTCCCTCCCTCCCTGCCCTCCCCCACCCCTCCCCTTTGGTAACCTCTAGCCCCTTCTTGGAGTTTGTGAGTCTGCTGCTGTTTTGTTCTTTCAGTTTTGCTTTGTTGTTATACACCACAAATGAGGGAAATCATTTGGTATTCGTCTTTCTCTGCCTGACTTATTTCACTGAGCTTAATATCGTCCAGCTCCATCCATGTTGTTGCAAATGGTAGGATTTGTTTCTTACGGCTGAATAATATTCCATTGTGTATATGTACCACTTCTTCTTTATCCATTCATCTACTGATGGACATTTAGGTTGCTTCCATATCTTGGCTATTGTAAATAGTGCTGCAATAAACATAGGGTGCATATGTCTTTTTGAATCTGAGAAGTTGTACTCTTTGGGTAAATTCCTAGGAGTGGAATTCCTGGGTCAAATGGTATTTCTACTTTTAGTTTTTTGAGGAACCTCCATATTGCTTTCCACAATGGTTCAACTAGCTTACATTCCCACCAGCATTCTCCGCATCCTCGCCAGCATTTGTTGTTCCTAGTCTTTTTGATGTTGACCATCCTAACTGGTGTGAGGTGATATCTCATTGTGGTTTTAATTTGCATTTCCCTGGTAATTAGTGATATGGAGCATCTTTTCTTGTGCCTGTTGGCCATCTGAATTTCTTCTTTGGAGAATTGTCTGTTTATATCCTCTGCCCATTTTTTAATCAGGTTATTTGCTTTTTGGGTGTTGAGGCATGTGAGTTCTTTATGTATTTTGGATGCCAACCCTTTATCAAATATGTCGTTTATGAATATATTCTCCCATTCTGTAGGATGCCTTTTTCTTCTGTTGATGGTGTCCTTTGCTGTACAGAAGCTTTTTAAAAGCTTGATGTAGTCCCATTTGTTCAGTTTTGCTTTTGTCGTCCTTGCCCAAGGCGGTGTGTTCAGGAAAAGTTGCCTATGTTTATATTCAAGAGATTTTTGCCTATGTTTTCTTCTAAGAGTTTTATGGTTTCCTGAATTACATTCATGTCTTTGATCCATTATAACCGTATTTTACTTAATGTTTAATATTGGTGGTTAATAGCTATTTTATGACCTCTGTAGCTTGGATTACTGTAAAGATGATTTGACTTAGACATCATGGATTTGGGGATTAAAAACCAGTATCCTGTCATATGTAAATTTGTAGCCTTGGCCAAATCACATGGACTAGCAGAAAATTTACTGATACCTCATCTCTTTACTTCCATCTCAGATACAGTTGCCTTCTTGATTTTTTTTTTGTCCCTTTTTCAAATTATAGAGCTTAACATCATTTTGGTTCTTGCTACCTTTCTCCTTCAGGAAAAACTGCCAGTGAGTCCATTTGCTTCAAACTCAAATTACCTGTAATAGGAATAATTATCCATTTTCTTGAATTTCCTAGTGGGAAAATTGTTCTTTATCGGAGCCTGGTAAAAGATCCAACTCCACTTTAGTCTCATGTTGTTAAAAGTTAAAGATTGTGACATAAGAGATTTGAGAGTCACTGCCCTCATATTTTGTTGAACTAATACTTTTTGGTAACAGTATGAACATTATTATCTTTATCTTTATCATCAACAACTATAAATCAGCCAGTATTTGTGAATTTAAAAATGCTGCCCAACAACTTGCTTCACAACAAGTATTGGTTCTACTACTAAATTTGGTTGATCCCATGATGCACATTTTTTCACATTTTATCAGAGTCTTTAAAATCAGGATATCTTCACTTGATGAAGTCTTAGAGTTACTGTTGACCCAGTAACAGTAGTCTTCATTTATTCTTGCCTACGTATAAATTTGGTCAAAGCAGTTAATAACATCACTTTATTGTATTTTTGGTAGCACTTGAGTTGAGTTTAATTGTAGTTTGAGAAGTCTTCAAAACAAATGTAGTTTTTTTAGTATTGAAAACATTTTTTGAGTATGCAGAAATGCATGTACACAGAATGTGGCATGACAGATAGATAATAATCGTCTAAATAGCTAAGCGCTCTTACAATAAATATAAAATAAAAATTCTCTGTGTTAAGAAGGCATGTGTATTTAACTGCAGAGTTTTTCCTTTCTCAGTAGTATATACAACATGGTGGATTACAATTAATAACATCTTAGGCTGACAAAATAGTTTTCCTGTTTTATAGATAAGGAAACTGAGGCTTATGAAGGTTAAATTACTTGCCAAATTGCCACACAGCTAGGTAACAGCAAGCAGCATTGCAACAGAGGTTGGTTTCATTTTCCAAAGTATGTGCCTTTAACTGCTATGTTTAGCTCCTTGTTTGTGTAATAAATTGAAGAGAGAATTTGTACAATTAAGAAACTTGTTTCTTCTGTCCTTAACAGTGGGGTGGGTAAACTTCTGTCGTATTGCTCTTTTGTCCTTACCTCTACCTCTTTTAGCTGTTGACAGGTCTGTGACTGCCAGTTTGAGTGATGCCCGGGATGCCCTCGTCAATGCCGTCATAGACTCTCTTTCAGCTTATCGTTCTTCAGTCCTAAGTAACCAGCAGCCTGGACTCATGGTTCCTTTTTCTTTGCGGCTTTTCCCACTCTTTGTGTTGGCTCTTCTTAAACAGGTAAGAGAAGCAAAACCAGACACTGATACAGAGAAAATGTCAAAAGCCAAAGTTTTTATCCTGGATCCATTAAACATTATATTTATTAAACTTACGCCAGTTAAGTTTTCCGAGGACAGGAACTTTAACTCTTATTTGAAACTTGAAAGGATTTTTAACCAAAAAAAGTCACAAAATACTGATTTAAAGCATGTGCCTTGTTTGTAAGATATGCTCACCAAGTATTCACTGATGTTATTAAACATGCAAATGATGATCAGTTTTCCAGTTTTCCAAAACAAGGACTGAATATTTTACTGCTAGGGTAAGAAGTCACATTTGAGACTTCTCTTTTGGCTGTTTCCCACTCCCTATTGTATTTCAGCCACATTCCACTTCTTAATCTATACAACTTTTCATTCATGTGTACCTATTTTCATGGCCTGCATTGCACTTTCCTATCTTTTTCTTTGAGCTCAAATGTTAACTCTGGCAGATGCCTTTCATTCTATGGTCCTCTAGCTCTTTGTGTATATATTTATTTACACAGTTTTTATTTAATTTTGTTAATTGTTTCCTTTGACTGCCCTTTGCCCCTATCCCTGGCTCCCCTTGGCCCCTTTTACCCCTCCAAAAAAAAAGATAGAGAAAGGAAATGCTGGGTTGGTGGAAGAGGTTTATATTCCCAACATCCAAAATATAATGTGCAAGCTTGTAGACTCAAGATAACCTTCCCTTATAAAATTTTATTAAAAAGCTCATGTTAATAAATCACCTGGGGAAGCACTCCAGATTCCAGAATTGATCAAGGACTGCTCTGGATCTTGTCAAATTTTATACTTTTATGAACTCCAGAGTTGACCTGTCCAGTATGTTGTCTCTTCTAAGTGAGCAGGGTAACCCACTATACCCTAATAGGAATGGCTTTTGAATCTTCGAATTTCTTTAACTCAAATTATGTATTTCCATTTTTGGATAAAATATAAATACACAGATATTATATAAATATTTAAATTTTAATGCTAAAAAATTTTGAGCTTTTCCCTTTTTCCTTGAATGGTATCCTTTCACTGAGGCCTGCCTTCCCTGATCTCCCCAATTAATATGCAGCTCTCTCCTTCCACACCACCCTGACATTCTTTATCTTTCTTCCCTCCTTTATTTTTTTCCATAGCACTTAATCCTGACATTCCTCATATTTTGCTATTTACCGTTTACTTAATTATGCTATTTACTTCGCCCTTACTAGGATTTTTGACCATGAGGACAAGCAGACAAGCATTTTATTTATTTATTTATTTATTTATTTATTTTTATTTTGGTATCATTAATCTACAGTTACATGTGCAACATTATGATCACTAAACTCCCCACTTCATCAGGTCCCCCCCACCTACCCCATTACAGTCACTGTCCCTCAGCGTAGTGAGTTGCTATAGAATCACTACTTGTCTTCTCTGAGTTGTATAGCCCTCCCCATGCCCCCCCAACATTATGCCTGCTAATCGTGCATTTTATTCTTTTTTTAATTAAAGTATCATTAATATACAATCTTATGAAGGTTTCACATGAACAACACTGTAGTTGAGGACAAGCATTTTTTATCTTTTTTGTTCACCACTTGGTCCCAGCATCTAGAACAGTTCCTGGCACATAGTAGACACTCAGTAAATATCTTTTGAATGAATAAATGAAACTTTTCCTTCTTCCATTTCCCATTTTTTAGTTATTATCCACATACCAATTTGAAAAACCTAAGAGTGTAGTGCACTTGTTTTAAAGCATAAGTTCATAGCTGAAATTCTGCCTCTTTCTACTCTTTCCATCAATAGGAATGCTTAAACCTTACCTCAAAACTTCATTATCTCCCTAAAGTGTTAATGTGTCAGTTAAAACTCATAAATACTTATTAACCCTATTCTGCTATGTAGCTACCCCCATTTTTTAAAAATTTATTTTGGTATCATTAATCTACAATTACATGTGCAATATTATGGTTATTAAACTACCCACTTCATCAGGTCCCCCCCACCAACCCCATTACAGTCACTGTCCATCAGCGTAGGCTACCCCCATTTTTAAAATTATTTTTCCTGGTTGATTTTTAGGTTTTATTACATTATTTAATTTCTCTAACTGTAGGAGAAAAGAGGATACTGTTTAACCACCATTAATCATCACCTAGCATTTATAGAACACTGATTTTTTGGTCCTTCATATGTGTCTTTGTTTTTGTCATCTGCAAGATATAACTTTATCCTTCTCCTGGAGATGTTTGGATTTTTACATCACTATTGCTATATAGTAGTGTTTAGATCTGTTTCACTGTTTAGGAAACAGGTACCAGAGAGATCTAATGACTTTGCTATGGTCAGGTAATTAATTTCTTAAGACTTTAGGTAGGGATATGGCCACAACTTAATAGATGTGTGTCACTTCTTGAAAGATATTTTTCAAAGAATAATTAACAGTAAATCTGCTAATTCTGTCTGAAGATAGTCTTTTAACAACTGATTTGCAAAGTTTTATATGTATTTGTTAACTACTTCTTTTTTGGGTGGGGGGTGGTTTTTATTACAGAAATCATTCCAGACTGGGACTAATGCACGTCTGGATGAACGCATTTTTGCTATGTGTCAAGTGAAAAATCAGCCCTTGGTTTACCTTATGCTTACAACTCATCCCAGTTTGTATAGAGTTGACAATCTTTCAGATGAGGTAAGATTGAGTCTTTTTTTAGTGGCTTTTATTTAAAGATTTATAAGCCTAATTATGTTGAATCAATTGCAGAAATGAGAAAAGGCCTGTTTTCACTTATTAAAACAATACATTTTATTAAGTTTATTTAAGACAAATCTCTGGAGCAGATCTAAGTAAATGAAGAGATTGTCAGATTGACCAAAGCAACCTCTGATTTATTTATTTAAACAAGTTGATATGAAAGGAGTATCCTAAAGTGAAATTACATCTGAACACCCCAGCTCATTGTTTATTATTGCACTGTTCTTGAATTAAAGAAACCAAACTTATCTAAGTTGTAACACTGCTTGCCCTCAGTAGGAAATGTACCTGAGTTAAAGTCACAAGCATGAAAATATTAAGTCACAACCTTTCTAAAGTTGGTAGCAAGTTAGCATATATGTGTTGGAAAAAATTTTGGTTAAAAACCTCTGAAATTATTTTTTTATTAAAGTATCATTAATATACAATCTTATATTGGTTTCAAATGTACATCACAGTGCTTCAACAGCCCCCATGATCAAATTATATTGTGATTGCAAATTATTGTGCCCTTTTATCCCCCTCTCCCTCCCTGCCAGCCCCGCCCCTTCTCCCCCTTGGTAACGACTAGTCACTTCTCAGTGTCTGAGTCCAGTGCTGTTTTGTTCCTTCTGTTTTGCTTTGTTTTTATATTCCACAAACAAGTGAAATGCCTGGCTTATTTCACTGAGCCTAATACCCTCTAGATGCATACATGTTGTTGAAAGTGGAATTTCTTTTCTTTTTATGGATGAATAATATTCCATTGTGTATATGTACCACATCTTCTTTATCCATTCATCTACTGATGGACACTTAGGTTGCTTCCACATCTTGGCTATTGAAAATAGTGTGGTGATAAACATAGGGGTGCGTATGTATTTTCGTATCAGGGATTTTCTTTTCTCCGGATAAATTCCTAGAAGTGGAATTATGGGTCAAGTGGTATTTCTGTTTTTAGTTTTTTGAGGAACCTCCATACTGCTTTCCACAGCGGTTGCACCAATTTGCATTCCCACCAACAGTGTAGGAGTGTTCCTATTGCTCTGCATTGTCGCCAGCATTTGTTGTTTCTTGCTTTTTAGATAGTGAGCATTCTAACTGGGTGAGGTGCTATCTCATTGTGGTTTTAATTTGCATTTCCCTGATGATTAGCAATGTGGAGCATGTTTTCATGTGCTTGTTGGCCATCTGTATTCCTTCTTTGGAGAAGTGTCTGTTCAGGTACTCTGCCCATTTTCTGATCGGCTTATTTGTGTTTTGTGTGTTCAGGTCCATGAGTTCTTTATGTATTTTGGATGTTAATGCTTATCAGATGAGTCATTTACAAATATGTCCTCCCATACTGTAGGATGCCTTTTGTTCTGTTGATGGTGTCCTTTGCTGTACAGAGCTTTTTAGTTTGATGTAGTCCCACTTGTTCATTTTTTATTTTGTTTCCCTTGCCTGAGGTGATGTATCCAGAAAAAAATTGCTCATGCTTATATTCAAGAGATTTTTGCCTTTGTTTTCTTCTAAGAGTTTTATGATCTCATGACTTACATTCGAGTTTACTTTTGTTTATGGAGTTAGACAATAATCCAGTTTTATTCTTTCATGTAGTTATCCAGTTTTCTGAATACCATTTGTTGAAGAGGCTGTCACCTCCATATTGTATATTCATGGCTCATTTATCATATTTTAATTGACCTTATGTGGATTTATATCTGGGCTCTCTATTCTGTTCCATTTATCTATGGGTCTGTTATTGTGCTAGTACCATATTGTTTTGATAACTGTGGCTTTGTAGTAGAGCTTGAAGTCAGGGAGCTTAATCCCTCCAGCTTCATTCTTCTTTCTCAGGATTTCTTTGGCTATTTGGAGTCTTTTGTGATTTCATATGAATTTTAGAACAGGGATTGCATTGAATCTGTACATTGTTTTGGGCAGGATGGCCATTTGACAATATTGTTTCTTCCTATCCATGAGCACAGGATGTATTTCCATTTTTTTGGTGTCTTTAATATCTCTCGTGAGTGTCTTATAGTTCAGAGTAGAGGTTTTTCACCTCCTTGGTCAAGTTCATTCCTACGTATTTTATTATTTTCTTGATGCATGTGTAAATGGAGTTTTTTTTCCTGATTTCTCTTTCTGCTACTTTATTTTTAGTTTATAGGAATGTGACAGATTTCTGTGTATTAATTCTGTATCCTGCAACTTTGATGAATTCAGTTATTAATTCTAGTAGTTTTTTTGTGAATTATTTAGGGTTTTCTATATAAAATATAATCTCATCAGCAAATAGTGAGAGTTTAACTTCTTCCACACCAGTTTGGATGCCTTTTATCTCTTTGTGTTGTCTGATTGCCATGGCTAGGACATCCAGTGTTATGTTGAATTAAAGTGGTGAGACTGGGCGTCCTTGTCTTTTCCTGATCTTAGAGGAAAAGCTTTGAGCTTTTTGCTAGTAACTACATCGAAGCTGGCTGGGGGGGTTGTCATATACGGCCTTTATTATGTTAAGGTACTTGCCCTCTGTACCCATTTTGTTGAGAGTTTTTATCATGAATGGATGTTGAATTTTGTCAAATGCTTTTTCAGCATCTATGGAGATGATCATGTGGTTTTTGTTCTTCTTTTTGTTGATGTATTGGATGATGTTGATGGATTTTCGAATGTTGTACCATCCTTACATCCTTGGGATGAATCCCACTTGATCATGATGGATGATCTTTTTGATGTATTTTTGAATTCGGTTTGCTAATATTTTGTTGAGTATTTTTGCATCTGTGTTCATCAAGGATATTGGTCTGTAATTTTCTTTTTTTGTGGTGTCTTTGCCTGGTTTTGGTATTAGAGTGATGTTGGTCTTGTAGAATGAGTTTGGGAATATTCCTCCCTCTTCTACTTTTTGGAAAACTTTAAGGAGGATGGGTATTAGGTCTTCACTAAATGTTTGATAAAATTCAGCAGTGAAACCATCTGTTCTTAGGTAGTTTTTTGATTACCAATTCAGTTTCTTTGCTGGTAATTGGTCTATTCAGATTTTCTGTTTCTTTTTGGGTCAGCCTTAGAAGGTTGTATTTTTCTAAGAAGTTGTCCATTTCTTCTAGGTTATCCAGTTTGTTAGCATATAATTTTTCATAGTATTCTCTCACAATTCTTTGTATTTCTGTGGTGTCAGTAGTGATTTTTCCTTTCTCATTTCTGATTCTGTTTATGTGTGTAGACTCTCTTTTTTTCTTGATAAGTTTGGCTAGGGGTTTATCTATTTTGTTTATTTTCTCAAAGAACCAGCTCCTACTTTCATTGATTCTTTATATTTTATTCTTCTCAATTTCATTTAGTTCTGCTCTAATCTTTATTATGTCCTTCCTTCTACTGACTGGGCCTCATTTGTTCTTCCTTTTCTAGTTTCGTTAATTGTGAGTTTAGACTGTTCATAGTATTTGTTTGCTCTTTCCTGAGGTAGGCCTGTATTGGAATATATTTCCCTCTTAGCACGGCTTTCGCTGCATCCCACAGATTTTGTGGTGTTGAATTATTGTTGCCATTTGTGTCCATATATACTGCTTGATCTCTGTTTTTATTTGGTCATTGATCCTTGATTATTTAGGAGCATGTTATTAAGCCTCCATGTATTTGTGAGCTTTTTCGTTTTCTTTGTGTAATTTATTTCTAGTTTCATACCTTTGTGATCTGAGAAGCTGGTTGGTACAGTTTCAATCTTTTTGAATTTGCTGAGGCTCTTTTTGTGGCATAGTATATGATTTATTCTTGAAAAGGTTCCATGTGCACTTGAGAAGAATGTGTATCCTGTTGCTTTTGGATGAAATGTTCTGTAGATGTCAGTTAGGCCCATCTGTTCTAATACGTTGTTGAGTGCCTCTCTTTACTTATTTTCTGTCTGGTTGATCTGTCCTTTGGAGTGAGTGGTGTGTTGAAGTCTCCTAAAATGAATGCATTGCATTCTATTTCCCCCTTTAATTCTGTTAGTATTTGTTTCACATATGTAGGTGATCCTGTGTTGGGTGCCTAGATATTTATAATAGTTAAATCCTCTTGTTCGACTGACCCCTTTATCATTGTGTAATGTCCTTCTTTGTCTCTTGTTACTTTCTTGTTTTGAAGCCTAATTTTCTGATACAAGTACTGCAACTCCTGCTTTTTTCTCCCTATTAGTTGCCTGAAATATCTTTTTCCATTCCTTTACTTTCAGTCTGTGTATGTCTTTGGGTTTAAAGTGAGTCTGTTGTAGGCAGCATATAGACAGGTCTTGTTTTTTTATCTATTCAGTGACTCTGTGTCTTTTGATTGGTGCATTCAGACCATTTACATTTAGGGTGATTATCGATAGGTATGTACTTACTGCCATTGCAGGCTTCAGATTTGTGGTTACCAAAGGTTCAGGGTAATTACCTTACTATCTAACAGTCTAATTTAACTCACTTTATGTGCTATTACAAACACAACCTAAAGGTTCTTTTTTTCCTCCTTTTTCTTCCTCCTCCATTCTTTATATGCTAGGTATCATATTCCGTACTCTTTGTCTATCCCTTGATTGACTTGATTGTTGATTTGATTTTGCATCTGCTTAGTAATTAATTGTTCTACTTTGCTGTGGTTTTATTTCCCCTGATGACATCTATTTAGCCTTAGGAGTACTTCCATCTATAGCAGTCCCTCCAAAATGCACTGTAGAGGTGGTTTGTGGGAGGTACATTCTCTCAGCTTTTGCTTATCTGAAAATTGTTTAATCCCTCCTTCAAATTTAAATGATAACCTTGCTGGGTAGAATATTCTTGGTTCGAGGCCCTTCTGCTTTATTGCATTAAATATATCATGCCACTCCCTTCTGGCCTGTAGTGTTTCTGTTGAGAAGTCTGATGATAGCCTGATGGAATTTCCTTTATAAGTAATCTGTTTTCTCTGCTTGTTGCTTTCAACACTCTCTCCTTATCCTTGATCTTCGTTTTGCCATTTTAATTATTATATGTCTTGGTGTTGTCTTCCTGGGGTTCCTCTTGTTAGGGGATCACTGCACTTCCAAATCCAATTACAACACTAAACCAAGGAAATATCATGTCTATTTACTTCGCCAAATTGGGGAAGTTTTCATCAGTTATTTCCTTAAAGAGACTTTCTATCCCCTTGTCTTCCTCTTCTCCTTCTGGTACCCCTAGTATGCAAATACTGTTTCATCTAGATTGGTCACATAGCTCTCGTATCATTCTTTCATTCCAGAGATCCTTTTTTCTCTCTGTTTTTCGGTTTCTTTGTTTCAGTGTTCTCTAATTTCCATTTCATATACTGTTTCCTCTACATGTTCTAATCTACACTTAAATTCCTCCATTGTATATTTTACTTCAGGTACTATATTCTTCAGCTCTGAGTGGGTCTTTTCAGATTTTCTCTTTCTTTGTTGATGTCTTCCCTGAGATCTAGAATACTTTTCTGTAAATCTGTGAGCATGTTTATGACTTTTATTTTGAAATCTTTATCAAGAAGATTGGTGATCTGTTTTTCATTTAGCCCTCTTTCTAGGGTTCTGTCCTGTAGTTTTATTTGGATCATATTCCTCTGTCTACTCATTTTGTCCAGGTTTCTTTGTTTCTTCCTTTTTATTAAATATCTCTGCTATGCTTTCTGACCTATAGAGTAATAGTTTTATGAAGAAGGCATCTTATGGTGTCCAGAAGCTTAAGAATCTTTACTCTCTAGTGCCGGTTCTATTTTGTGGGGGCCGCAGCTTTTGGTGTGCTGTGGGCGAGACCTCCTTTCTGCCTGGCTTCTGTAGTGGTCTAAGTCTGGGCAGGCAGTTTGCTTGGCCTCGCCTTTGTGATCAGCTCAGGAGTCTGTAAGGTCACTGTGGGTGGGGCTGTCCTCTGCCTGGGGCTGCAGGGTTAATGGGTTGGGTGGACTGATGTTTGGCTCTGCCCCAACCAGAAGTGCAGAATTGGGTTTGGACACCTGCAAGGAGTAAGAAGCTCTTGGGACTGGCTCCTTCAGGCGTCTCTCTTATTGGGCTCAAATGGAGCCAAGCAAGCTCAGAGAGTCTCCCTCTGTCTGCCAGGCAGCAAAGTTTGATACTGCCACTGGGCCAAGTGGGTTGGCTCTCAGCAGCTCAGGCAGGGAGGAGCCTTGGGTCTGCGTTGCCAGCATGGGGGATGGAGCATCTGGGGCTTCCAAGAGTTCCCGATTGTTGGGCCAAGGGAGGCTGGAGAGGTATGGTCCACCTGCCTTTCCTCCTGTGACGAGAATTCCTTCCAACCCTTGCCCCTCTGGTACCCCTCCCACTGCTGGCAAGTCTTTCAGGCTACTGGCTCTGCTTTGGGTCTCAGGACTGGTGGAGCATGCCTGCCCTCCACACTGAATGGAGTCTCAGCCTCCCAGAGTGTTCCTTCTGCCTCTGGTGTCCAGTCTTGCTATTCACCAGAAGCCAATGTAATGTGGGCCTGTGATCCTAAGTCAGAGCTCCAGGGCCAGGTGGCAGCACTCCTGGGCTCCTACACCTTCCCTGCTCTGTTCTCTTTCTTCTACCTATAGGCTGGGGTGGAGGTCATTCTTGGGTCCCACTCAGTCTCAGCTCTGCTACTTTATACTTTTCTGTGTGGTCTTCTCTTCTTCCTCACGTGTAGGGGGTCTGTTCTGCAGTCTTCAGGTCATTTTCAGGTTTAGTTTTATTTGCTATATTTTCTTCTTTTATGTGTTTTTGGGAGGAGATTCCTGCCTTGCCTTTGTATTCTGCCATGTTTAATCCAATGTACTGCATATGAAAAAATTTTTTTCTTGACATCATTTTTTAAAAATTTTGGTATCGTTAATGTACAATCACTTGAACATTATGGTTACTAGACCCCCTATTATTAAGTCCCCCCCACATACCCCACTGCATTGTCTGTCCATCAGCGTAGTAAGATGCTTTAGAATCATTACTTGTCTTCTCTATAAATACTGCCTTCCTCGTGTCCCCCACCGCTGCATTACATGTGCTAATCGTAATGCCCCCTTTCCCCCCTTATCCCTCCCTTCCCAACCATCCTCCCCAGTCACTTTCCCTTTGGTAACTGTTAGTTCATTCTTGGGTTCTGTGAGTCTGCTGCTGTTTTGTTCCTTCAGTTTTTCCTTTGTTCTTATACTCCACAGATGAGTGAAATCATTTGATCCTTGTCTTTCTCTGCCTGGCTTATGTCACTGAACATAATACCCTCTAGCTCCATCCATGTTGTTGCAAATGGTAGGATTTGTTTTCTTCTTATGGCTGAATAATATTCCATTGTGTATATATACCACATCTTCTTTATCCATTCATCTACTGATGGACACTTAGCTTGCTTCCATTTCTTGGCTATGGTAAATAGTGCTGCGATAAACATAGGAGTGCATATGTCTTTTTCAAACTGGGCTGCTGCATTCTTAGGATAAATTCCTACGAGTGGAATTCCTGGGTCAAATGGTATTTCTATTTTGAGTTTTTTGAGGAACCTCCATACTGCTTTCCACAATGGTTGAACTAGTTTACATTCCCACCAGCAATGTAGGAGGGTTCCCCTTTCTCCACATCCTCGCCAACATTTGTTGTTGTTTGTCTTTTGGATGTTGGCCATCCTAATTGGTGTGAAGTCATATCTCATTGTGGTTTTAATTTGCATTTCTCTGATGATTAGTGATGTGGAGCATCTTTTCATGTGCCTGTTGGCCATCTGAATTTCTTCTTTGGAGAAGTGTCTGTTCAGCTCCTCTGCGCATTTTTTAATTGGCTTATTTGCTTTTTGTTTGTTGAGGTGCGTGAGCTCTTTATATATTTTGGATGTCAACCCCTTATCGGATATGTCATTTATGAATATATTCATAGTGTAGGAAGTTTTTTTGTTCTACTGATGGTGTCCTTTGCTGTACAGAAGTTTTTAGTTTGATATAGTCCCACTTGTTCATTTTTGCTTTTGTTTCCCTTGCCTGGGGAGATATGTTCATGAAGAAGTTGCTCATGTTTATGTCCAAGAGATTTTTGCCTGTTTTTTTTCTAAGAGTTTTATGGTTTCATGACTTACATTCAGGTCTTTGATCCATTTTGAGTTTACTTTGGTGTATGGGGTTAGACAGTAATCCAGTTTCATTCTCTTACATGTAACTGTCCAGTTTTGTGAACACCAGTTGTTGAAGAGGCTATCATTTCCCCACTGTATGCATGACTCCTTTATCATATATTAATTGACCATATATGCTTGGGTTTATATCTGGGCTGTCTATTCTGTTCCACTGGTCTGTGGGTCTGTTCTTGTGCCATTACCAAATTGTCTCAATTACTGTGGCTTTGTAGTAGAGCTTGAAGTCAGGGAGTGTAATTAATTCCCCCTGCTTTATTCTTCCTTCTCAGGATAGCTTTGGCTATTCGGGGTCTTTTGTCATTGCATATGAATTTTAGAACTATTTGCTGTAGTTCATTGAAGAATGCTGTTGGTATTTTGATAGGGATTGCATTGAATCTGTAGATTGCTTTAGGCAGGATGGCCATTTTGAAAATATTAATTCTTCGTAGCCAAGAGCATGGGATGAATTTCCATTTATTAGTGTCCTCTTTAATTTCTCTTAAGAGTGTCTTATAGTTTTCAGGATATAGATCCTTCACTTCCTTGGTTAGGTTTATTCCTAGGTATTTGCCTATGAAATTTGAAGTAACTTTTTTGCATATGAAAACATCATTGGTTTATATTATAAAAATAACAGCTCATGATTAATTCTGTGTTTGACATGTCCAGCTAACTGTGCTTACCTTTTTCTCACATTAAAAAGTGGCAAACTAACATAAAAATATAAATGCAATATATTGCAAGTCCATAATATGGAAACTACCAGAAAGATGAAGATATCACTCATAATAGTTACATCCATAAACAAGCACTATTAGCCTATCAGTGGTGTATTTCTCAGGAATCTTTTGGTAGCAAGTATACTTAGGAAGGAAAGGGGGCTGATATGGCACTCATAAACAAACCACAGGAAAGGCTAAGGTAGAGTTAGACTCAGGTCTGGCTCAGAGATACTCTTTGCAGGTACAGTCTTCCAATTATAAAACAAGAAGTCATGGGGATGAAAGAACAGCATAGGGAATAGTCAGTATAATTATAACAACTCTGTATGGTGACAGCAATTACATACACAGTGATGAACATTTTATAATGTATATAAATGTTGAAACACTATGTTGTACACCTGAAACTTATAACATTCTAATAAGTCAACTATTCTTCATAAAATATAAACAAAACCAATCAACCAACCAAAATCCCAAGGACTCTCTACATTACATCATTCTTTCAGATCAGCCCTCTCTACAAGACTAGAAAACTGAGCCACCAAAGACAGACAAAGCTATTTTCTTAGTTCTGATTAGAAATCCTCTCAGGGAAATTTCTTATTGACTATATTTGGGTTATAGTTTCTCTCCTGTTCTCCACATGCACTAAAGTCAGAGGTATTTAGGTACTATGGTTAATAGTCCCTGATAGAAATAATGCCTCTTCACTGGCAGGGGAGTACCCCTTGTTAGGTAGTATTCCATTTACTTCCTCCCTTAGACAAGGCTTAATTAAGTACCTAGTTTAAGTACTTAAGTTTATTTTTGGTCAAAATGAATACTTATGAATATTTAAAAGGTAGGTGTGTGTTTTCAGGTAACAGTATTATGACCATTATAAATGAGAAACTCCATTTCTGGTCTTAATAAATAAATTTCAAATTGGAGAGAACTATTAAAATCTCATTTGTATTAGGGTTTTTCTTCCTCCCTACTTAAGCCAGGCAATCAGCTATTTTTATCAGCTAAGTTCAAGACTTTATTTGGATTTCACTCATGTAATTTAACTGTCCAGGATACATGGATATTGATTGTGTTTATTGTATTCGTTTTTAAAATAATAGTTAAGATTGGAAGTTAATTTGGCTTTTTGGGATTCACAGTGGCTTTGTTTAAATAAGTGATAAGTGATAAATATTTTTTTTTCATCTTCTTTATATTTAAATATGAATAACTGTGAGTTACCTAAGTAACTTTCAAAGTCTCAGAGGTAACATTCATTAAACATCTTTTGTTCTTTAATTGTGCCTTCCTATTACTTGTCTCTAAAAGCTTTAATCTTTTGCTTAATTCCTCAGGGAGCACTCAACATCAGTGATCGCACTGTACCTCAGCCACCTATTCTTCAGCTTTCAGTGGAGAAGCTCAGCAGGGATGGAGCCTTCCTCATGGATGCAGGCTCTGTGAGTAGTCTGACTGATCCAGATTCTCCTCTGCATACTACTGTATTTCCATTCTGCTGGATATCTCTCTCTTCCTGAAAAGATTGTGTGCTATTTAATCTATATATTTTTGTATTAGCCACCTTCTCCCACCATAGACTTCTTTCATGCCAATATCTTGTCATGGTAAATAGTAATTATTATTAGTTTAGTTGAAGGCTGCACAATCTCACTAATCGTACTCATCGTTTTGATCTTTTAAAACATACTCCGTGGTAAAGATGAGTCAACAGATCACTGTTATGCTACATCTCAAAATAATTTTCTTTTTGTCCCCAGGTACTGATGCTTTGGGTTGGAAAAAACTGTGGGCAGAATTTTCTCAGCCAAGTTCTAGGAGTTCAAAACTATGCATCAATTCCACAGACTATGGTAAGACTGTCTTATTATAGGGATTGTAGTAGACTTAAAGTACATTTCAAATGTGGCAAAAACATGAATATCCCACCTTGGAATCATAGCATAATACTCAAGAGTTTTTCCCAGAGTATGTTCCCAGAGATTGTTTTTCTACTTATTGAAAAATACTCATTTTATGTTTTTTTTTGTTTTTTTAATAATTTATTTTATTATCATTAATCTACAATTACACGTGCAATATTATGGTTATTAAACTACCCCTTCATCAGGTCCCCCCCACCAACCCCATTACAGTCACTGTCCATCAGCGTAGTGAGATGCTATAGAATCACTACTTGCCTTCTCTGAGTTGTACAGGCCTCCCTGTGCCCCCCCAACATTACGTCTGCTAATGGTAATGCCCCTTTTTCCCTCTTATCCCTCCCTTCACACCCATGTTCCCCAGTCCCTTTCCCTTTGGTAACTATTAGTCCATTCTTGGGTTCTATGAGTCTGCTGCTATTTTGTTCCTTCAGTATTTTTTCTTTGTTCTTATACTCCACATATGAGTGAAATCATTTGATACTTGTCTTTTTCGGCTTGGCTTATTTCACTGAGCATAATACCCTCTAGCTCCATCCATGTTGTTGCAAATGGTAGGATTTGTTTTCTTCTTATGGCTGAATAATATTCCATTGTGTATATGTACCACATCTTCTTTATCCATTCATCTACTGATGGACACTTAGGTTGCTTCCATTTCTTGGCTATTGTAAATAGTGCTGCAATAAACATAGGGGTGCATCTGTCTTTTTCAAATTGGGCTGCTGCATTCTTAGGGTAAATTCCTAGGAGTGGAATTCCTGGGTCAAATGGTATTTCTATTTTGAGTTTTTTGAGGAACCTCCATACTGCTTTCCACAATGGTTGTACTAATTTGCATTCCCACCAGCAGTGTAGGAGGGTTCCCTTTTCTCCACATCCTCGCCAACATTTGTTGTTGTTTGTGTTTTGGATGTTGGCCATCCTCACTGGTGTGAGGTGATATCTCATTGTGGTTTTAATCTGCATTTCTCTGATGATTAGCGATGTGGAGCATCTTTTCATGTGCCTGTTGTCCATCTGAATTTCTTCTTTGGAGAAGTGTCTATTCATGTCCTCTGCCCATTTCTTAATTGGATTATTTGCTTTTTGTTTGTTAAGGTGCATGAGTTCTTTATATATTTTGGATGTGAACCCTTTATCAGAAACGTTTTTTATGAATATATTCTCCCATACTGAAGGATGTCTTTTTGTTCTACTGATGGTGTCCTTTGCTGTACAGAAGCTTTCCAGCTTGATATAGTCCCACTTGCTCATTTTTGCTTTTGTTTCTCTTGCCTGGGGAGATATGTTCATGAAGAAGTTGCTCATGTTTATGTCCAAGAGATTTTTGCCTATGTTTTTTTCTAAGAGTTTTATGGTTTCATGACTTACATTCAAGTCTTTGATCCACCTTGAGTTTACCTTTGTGTATGGGGCTAGACAGTAGTCCAGTTTCATTCTCTTACATGTAGCTGTCCAGTTTTTCCAACACCAGCTGCTGAAGAGGCTGTCATCTCCCCATTGTATATCCAAGGCACTTTTATCAAATATTAATTGACTGTGTATGTTTGGGTTAATGTTTGGATTTTCTATTCTGTTCCACTGGTCTGTGGGTCTGTTTTTGTGCCAATACCAAATTGTCTTGATTACTGTGTCTTTGTAGTAGAGCTTGAAGTCAGGGAGCGTAATTCCCCCTGTTTTATTCCTCCTTCTCTGGATTGCTTTGGCTATTCGGGGTCTTTAGTGGTTCCATATGAATTTTAGAATTATTTGTTCCAGTTCATTGAAGAAAGCTGTTGGTAGTTTGATAGGGATTGCATTGAATCTGTAGACTGCTTTAGGTACTATAGCCATTTTGACAATATCTATTCTTCCTAGCCAAGAGCATGGGATGCATTTCCATTTGTTAGTGTGTTCTTTAATTTCTCTTAGGAGTGTCTTGTAGTTTTCAGAGTACAGGTCTTTCACTTCCTTCATTAGGTTTATTCCTAGGTATTTTATCTTTTTGATGCAATTGTGAATGGAATTGTTTACTGATTTCTCTTTCTGTTAGTTCATCATTAGTGTATAGGGAAGCAACAGATTTCTGAGTGTTAATTTTGTATCCTGCAACTTTGCTGAATTCAGATATTAGTTCTAGTAGTTTTGGAATGTAGTCTTTAGGGTTTTTAATGTACAGTATCATGTCATCTGCAAATAGTGACAATTTGACTTCTTCTTTACCAATCTGGATGCCTTGTATGTTTTGTTTTGTCTGATTGCTGTGGCTAGGACCTCCAGTACTATGTTGAATAACAGTGGAGAGAGTGGGCATCCCTGTCTTGTTCCTGATCTTAGATGAAAAGCTTTCAGCTTCTCTCTGTTAAGTATGATGTTAGCTGTGGGTTTGTCATATATGGCCTTTATGATGTTGAGGTACTTGCCGTCTATACCCATTTTGTTGAGAGTTTTAATCAGGAATGGATGCTGAATTTTGTCAAATGCTTTTTCAGCATCTATGGAGATGATCATGTGGTTTTTGTTCTTCTTTTTTTTGATGTGGTGGATGATGTTGATGGATTTTCGAATGTTGTACCATCCTTGCTTGCATCCCTGGGATGAATCCCACTTGATCATGGTGTATGATCCTCTTGATGAATTTTTGAATTCGGTTTGCTAATATTTTGTTGAGTATTTTTGCATCTAAGTTCATCAGGGATATTGGTCTGTAATTTTCTTCTTTTGGTGAGGTCTTTGCCCAGTTTTGGTATTAGAGTGATGCTGGCTTCATAGAATGAGTTTGGAAGTATTCCCTCCTCTTTTATTTTTTGAAAAACTTTAAGGAGAATGGGTGTTATTTCTTCTCTATATGTCTGGTAGAATTCATAGGTCAATCCATCAGGCCCGGGGGTTTTGAATTCTTGGGTAGTTTTTTGATTACCAATTCGATTTCGTTGCTGGTGATTGGTCTGTTTAGTTTTTCTGTTTCTTGCTTGGTCAGTCTTTGAAGGTTTTATTTTTCTAAGAAGTTGTCCATTTCTTCTATGTTTTCCAGCTTGTTAGCATATAGATTCTCATAATATTCTCTTATGATTCTTTGTATTTCTGTGGGGTCCGTCGTGATTTTTCCTTTCTCATTTCTGATTGTGTTTATGTGTGTAGATTCTCTTTTTCTCTTAATGAGTCTGGCTAGGGGTTTATCTATTTTGTTTATTTTTTCAGAGAACCAGCTCTTGGTTTCATTGATTTTTTTCTATTGCTTTATTCTTCTCAATTTTATTTATTTTTTCCCTGATCTTTATCATGTCCCTCCTTCTGGTGACTTTGGGCCTCATTTGTTCTTCTTTTTCCAATTTCAGTAATTGTGTCTTTAGACTATTCATTTGGGAATGTTCTTCCTTCTTTAAGTCGGCCTGGATTGCAATATACTTTCCTCTTAGAACTGCCTTTGCTGCGTCCCACAGAAGTTGTGGCTTTGTGTTGTTGTTGTCATTAGTCTCCATATATTCTTTGATTTCTGTTTTGATTTTGTCATTAACCCATTGATTAATTAGGAGAGTGTTGTTAAGTCTCCATGTATTTGTGAGCCTTTTTGATTTCTTTCTAAAATTTATTTCTAGTTTTATACCTTGGTGATCTGAGAAGTCGGTTTGTAGGATTTCAATATTTTTGAAATTACTGAGGTTCTTTTTGTGGCCTAGTCTGTGGTCTATTCTGGAAAATGTTCTATGTGCACCTGAGAAGAATGTGTATCCTGTTGATTTTGGGTGTAGAGTTCTGCAGATGTCTGTTAGGTCCATCTGTTCTAGTGTGTTGTTCAGTGCCTCTGTGTCTTTACTTATTTTCTGTCTGGTTGATCTGTCCTTGGAGTGAGTGGTGTGTTGAAGTCTCCTAAAATGAATGCATTGCTGTCTATTTCCTCCTTTAATTCTGTTAGTATTTGTTTCACATATGCTTGCGTTCCTGTGTTGGGTGCATATATATATTTATAATGGTTATATCTTCTTGTTGGACTGACCCCTTTATCATTATGTAATGTCCTTCTTTATCTCTTGCTACTTTCTTCGTTTTGAAGTCTATTTTGTCTGATACAAGTACTGCAACACCTGCTTTTTTCTCCTTGTTGTTTTCATGAAATATCTTTTTCCATCCCTTCACTTTTAGTCTGTGTATATCTTTGGGTTTGAGGTGAGTCTCTTGTAAGCAGCATATAGATGGGTCTTGCTTTTTTATCCATTCTGTTACTCTGTGTCTTTTGATTGGTGCATTCAGTCCATTTACATTTAGGATGATTATTGATAGATATGTACTTATTGCCATTGCCGGCTTTAGATTCGTGGTTACCAAGGGTTCAAGGATTGCTTCTTTACTATCTAACAATCTAACTTAACTTTCTTGTTAAGTAATTGTAAACACTGTCTGATGTTTCATTATTTCTCTCCCTTCTTATTCCTCCTCCTCCATTCTTTCTATACTAGGTGTTTTATTCTTTGCCTTTAGTTAGTATTTGGATGGTCTGCTTTCTTTGCTATGATTTTATTTTCTCTGGTGACATCTTTTTAGCTTTAGGTGTGCTTCCATCTAGAGCAGTCCATTTAAGATATCCTGTAGTGGTGGTTTATGAGAGGCAAACTCTCTCAACTTTCGTTTGTCTGGAAATTGTTTAATCCCTCCATCATATTTAAATGATAATCGTGCTGGATACAATATTCTTGGTTCGAGGCCCTTCTGTTTCATAACGTTAAATATATCATGCCATTCTCTTCTGGCCTGTAAGGTTTCTGTTGAGAAGTCTGATGATAGTCTGATGGGTTTTCCTTTGTAGGTGATCTTTTTTCTCTCTCTAGCTGCCTTTAATACCCTGTCTTTATCTTTGATCTTTGCCATCTTAATTATTATGTGTCTTGGTGTTGTCTTCCTTGGGTCCCTTGTGTTGGGAGATCTGTGGGATTCGGTGGACTGCGAGACTATTTCCTTCCCCAGTGAGGGAAAGTTTTCAGCAATTATTACTTGAAAGACACTTTCTATTCCTTTTTCTCTCTCTTCTTCCCCTGGTACTCCTATAATGCGAATATTGTTCCGTTTGGATTGGTCACACAGTTCTCTTAATATTCTTTCATTCCTAGAAATCCTTTTATCTCTCTGTGCCTCAGCTTCTCTGTATTCCTGTTCTCTGATTTGTATTCCATTAACAGTCTCTTGCATCTCATCCAGCCTGCTGTTAAGCCCATCGATCGCTTGTCTGATTTCCGCATTGTCTTTCCTCACTTCCCTCATTTCCTCCCTCAGCTCTTGCACATTTCTCTGTAGGTCCATCAGCATGGTTATGACTTTTATTCTGAATTCTTTTTCAGGAAGACTGTGCATTTCCATCCCTTTTGGCTCCCTCTCTGGGGTTGTCTGGTTGATTTTGGTCTGAACCATATTCCTCTGTCTTTTCATGGCTATAGAGTTGGTCACTGGTAGTTGACACTTATGTCAGCTGGGCTGTTTAAGACTTTAAAGAGAAAAAAAGAGAAAAAACAAAAAACAAAACTAAACTAAAAAAAAACGCCCACTGGGAGTAGATTCTGTGGGAATGCTGTAGGTGGCGCTGTTGCCCCACTATTCCGCAGCCGTGGCCACGCCACTCCGCAGGGCCCTTTATCGCTCTGGCAGGGGTGGGAACGAATAGGAACCTGTTGATCTCAGTGAGAAGTTTAAGTATGGCTACGCTTCACCAGTCGCCAGCTAAGGGGTCTGAAACTCCCCAGGACTCCCAGCCTGCTGGGCTGAGTGTGCCAGGGCGATCCGGCTCCTCTTCTGGGCTCCTGTCTCTTTATGACCGCTGAAGAAAGCTTGCGCTTTTTTTTTTTTTCCCCTCCCGGGAGCCGGCTAGAAACACCCTGGCGCTTTCCCCGCTCAGATCCTGCCCCTCTGTCTCTCCAATCTCTGCTGCACTGCGCAATGTGGGTCAGCGCTCCCCGCACAGATCACCGGGGCTGGCTACTTCGCGGGGTGTACTTCCACTCCCTACCGGCTCAGAATCCTCTCCTCCCGCCAGTGTGCTGGGGTGGGGGAGTGCTCGGGTCCCGCCGGTCGCGGCTCCGTATCTTACCCGCCTCTTGGGGTGCCGAGTCCTCTCGGGTGTAGCTGCACGCTGTGCGCTTTCCTGTGTATTCTGGTCTCTCTTTTAGGAATAGATGTAATTGCTGTGTTTTCGTAGATAAATATAGTGTTGGGAAGAGATTTCTGCCGCCCTGCTCACGCCGCCATCTTCCCGGAAGTCTCATTTTATGTTTTTTTTTAGAAGGGATTCTTTAGGTTATTTTGCATCACTGACTTACCTGTTCTTATGTGTCTATGACACTATTTTAGGGAGGAAATAATAGTTTAGTTAAGGGCAGAAAAAAAGAGTAGTTTGCTGCAATTAGCATTAGTTTCATGGCTTTTTGTTTTTGTGATTTTGGCAAGTGATTTCATTGTTACTCGGCTGGGTCCTTTTAACTTCTGCTTTGGAGAAAGAATTAAGTTAATGGCCTCACAAGAAGAACTCTTGTGATCAGTGTCAGTCAGGTTAATATTGAGTCTTGAAGAAGGTAATAATGGACTATCACTAGTTCGGTGACCGTGGACAAGTCACTAATAGCCTCATTTGTGAAATATGAATATTGTTGCTTATGGAAGAGTAATTGAAATAATCCATGAGAAAGCATTTATTAAATTATATAGAATTTGGACAGTTTTTAATTTTAAAGTTAGAATTAATTATAACATGGTCTTAATATAGTGTCATTTTCAGCACGTAATCTGTTTTTCACCAGCTTTGGAGTATGTATTGTAAGTGAGCACATTTTCATATTTACAGATTTAACTCTATTTATAGAGGTCATTAGGAGAGCAACGTAGGTAAAAGACTTGTAAATTAGGATTGTAGCTAGGATAAGCATTAGCTTTCATGCTTTGAGTGAAACTCCTGGTTCGGATGACTAGGCATTTTAAGTAATGAGATAAGAAATTGTCATATTTGTAATAACTGCCTGAATGAATTCATTCTAATGAAGAGAAGAGGTAAAATATTGTCTAGTTCAGGACTTGGCAAACTATGCCTAAAGTGGTCTGCCACCTGTTTTTTAAGTAAAGTTTTATTGCAATATAGCTGTGTTGGTTCATTTGTGTATATACTCTGGCTACTGGCTACGTCAGTGAAACAACAGTGGAGTTGAGCAGTTGCAACAAAGACCTGCAAGCCTAAAATATTTATAGTCTGGCAGTTTAAGAAGTTACCCCGTACTAGAGAATTGTGGCACACAGAATCTCACGCCTCTCCCCAGACCTCCCAAATCAGTATCTGCAGTTCAGCCAAATTCTTAGGTGGTTCATTTACATGATAAAGTTGACAAGCACTGTAGATGTACATTAGATATATGATGAGAGTAAGTTGGTTATTGCTGTTTTGCTAAATAGACAGACCTTCCGGAACTTGATACACCAGAATCTGCCAGAACAGTAGCTTTCATCTCTTGGCTTAGAGAGCAGAGACCGTTTTTCCCAATACTTTATATAATAAGGTAAGTTGAATTTTTCATTTGCTAATAATGAAACCATTTGGCCTTTCAAAGACCGTTTTTGAGTGATAGAAATATATGACCCACTGCTTATACCAACCCTTCAGAATAATATGGAAAAAAAGAATTTTAAATAGTACTAAATTATGCTTTATATTTAATTTTAGTAAAAAGTATGTCAAAAGCCTTATAACAAACCCAATGTTTATTTTACTATTACATTTTATTTAATGTATATAAATATTTTTATATTTTATTCCTAAGGGATGAGAGTCCAATGAAAGCAAACTTCCTTCAAAACATGGTAGAAGACAGAACAGAATCTGCATTATCATATTATGAATTCCTCTTGCATATACAACAGCAAGTGAATAAATGAACAAATGAAGATCTTTGACTTAGTTATTTCTAAGGAAAGACACGATAATGCAGAACACCTGAGAATGTTTAATACCTTCTGTTTCTATTAGGTTTGTAGACTAATGTGATGTTTATATGTTCTCACTGTGATTTCAACAAACTATAGCAAATAAAGGACCACAGCAGAGAATCAAACATGCAAATCTGAAATACTGTATTTTTAAAATCAAAATATATGTACATGTGATTGGATACCTTTTTTCCTTTGCTGCCAATTATGTTTAAGTTGTTATGGATTGAAATAAGATGAGACAATATTGCAGAGGCAAAGTACATTTTGTAAAATAAAGACTTCTGTGTTCCAAATGTATATTTCTCATTTTTTTCCTGAAATTTTGGCTGCTATGTTTAAAACCTCACAAGAGTAAGTGTTGCAGGGAAATTACAAATCCATTGATAATGCCTTTTTTTAAATAAAAAAATTTCAGAAGTAAATTATATGTAGAAAAACTAGAATCCATTCCCCACAACACTGTTTTTTTTTTCTTAAGGAAGAGAAAGGATCATCATGTTAACTAAAACTAGAGTAAACTAACTCTAGTGTAGCTTGAGAAGAATATAATGTTCCTAAAATAATATAAAAATAATAACAGTCAAGCTTTAAAATCTGTCAGTATTTTCTATACTTGAAGAACAAAGTCACTTTGATTTGAAGTGAAAAGTATAATTAAGTGGTTTTCTGATTTGACTGCAGAAGACTTGGACATATTATTTTATTTTGCAATGAAAAATCTGAGCTGTCTTCATAAATATGTTGGGACTGGCAATGATATAATAGGGAGAAGAGGAACTTTAGTTATCTTGATCCTTTAAAAGTGGGTTTTGTTTGGTACATTTCTGCTCTGTGATGTATAAGTGTTATATTGGTGAAATAAGGATGAATGAAAGAAAGTTTTCTTAAATGTCTCAAATGCATCAGTAACATTTTTATGAGGAGCTTAATAATTAAATTGGAACTTGCTTATAAGATTTATTATTGGATATTAAAACTTACTAAAGCATAAATGCTGCTGTTTGATTTGGTGGCTATTAAGATTATACAAATCAAGTATATTGAAGTTGATTTCTAAATATGCTAAGAGACTACTTTATTGATTCAGCCAGAAATACTATAGTCAAAACCATTAAGTGAATTTTGTTTACAAATAGGTGAATTACACATTTGTATATTTAAAGTGCTGTGATAGAAAAGAGTTTGTCCCAATTTTCACAGATTCATCTTGTCTTGTATGAACTTCTTAAAGTAAAAGATGTTCATGTGTAATACTTGATGAAGAGATTTTTGTTTCTTTGCTTTAATGGTTTAGGAAAATGTGTTTACAATCTTGGTCTCATATGATCACCAATGAAATAATAACTTTCAGGTTTACATCAATATGAGCTGACTTTAACTGAGTTGTTTTGAGATAGAGAAGAAGCAGGTCCCACTAGAGTAAACACTACTGCTTGCCAGCAAGACCAGAATAATTGTGTTTTATATCCCTTAAGCAGTGTTAAGATTTATTTTCAATATGCAAATGGTTCATTGAACTGGAAATTTTCTCAAAAGCTTCATTTATGAGGAAGCAGTTTTCAAATTGTAGCAAAATTAGATTTACATTTTCCCCTCTGAAAGAAACTGAGCGTCATTATGCACTGATGTTTCTTAAAATAACTAAAATTCTCTTCTTAATGTGAATTTTAAATGTTGGTATTTGTAGGTCCTTTCTTAATAGTAGCAAAGAATGTTCCACCAGAAAAGTTTGTGCTTCTAAGACAGTAATCTTCCTTGTACCTCACTTCATCCCTAAGTGGGTATGACTCTTGTTCTTACCACATTCTTTGTTAGCATATTTCACAAATTTACTTTTAAAAATTTACTTTAAAAAATTATTTTAGATATTGTGTAACATGTGCGATCCAGAATCATTTTATAATAGCCAGGTCAAAAAACATAACTTCAGTTAGGATTCACAGTATTTGTTCCCTGGATAATGAGGGAATGAGTGAACCCTTTGGAGATACTGATATTAAGCAATTATTTTTGGCAAGATTGAATGTTTTTTAGTTTAATTATTTTTTGCAGTAGTGCACACTACCTGCTGTCTCATCTTGTATTACTTTTTGATGGAAAGTAACTAATATTTACACTATGCCACTTTTTTTTATTGTAGTTGTAAATTATGAAAGATCCTTGAATTTTCTACAGATCTACAACTACTAAAGTAGCAGACAAGGGCAATCTTGGTATTTAAATCTGAGCATGGCAGTTCTACCATAAAAAGTACTCTATTTTTCTAATTTATAGGATTTTTAAAATAACATTCTCTAAGTCTGACATACTAATATTCACTCAAGCCATACCATTTATTTTAGTTTGCATATACTTCATTGTTTTAATTTAACGTGATGTATTGAGTCTAACAGACTGTTTTACAATAATTAGAATAAAAGATTTATTTCTTCTAATCAAAGATGCATAATAGCTATTATCTAGGGGACCACCAAATGTGATTTCAAGATTTTGTTAACTACTAAAATATAATCCTTACATAGAAATTTTAATTTTGTAAAGTAGTGTATAATATTGTAACATTAAATTCTTGTCCTCAAATTCCAATATGTATTGATCTTCAATGTGCTGTGTTAAATCTTGCTTCTCTGATACACCACTAGAGACAAGATTTGTCTTCCTTTTTACAGTTTGTAATTTTCACTGTTTATTCCTGTAAAAAAAAATGTCATTTGTAACCCATGCAAATAATCGTTTGAACTGTGCTAACTTATCGATTTGGCTATTCAATAAAGTTAATTGAAAGAGCTTATATCTAGTGACTGGTTATTTATAGTGATACGGATACTTTGTCAGTCACTGCATAGTGTTATGTTGTACATCCAGGTTAAGTCAATGGAAAACTGCTGGAAGTGCTTTAACTCTAAGTCAGTGCCTGGGAGGTCATAAACTGAATTCTTGATTCTTACATTTCAAGGATAGCTGGATTTAAAATCTAGATTGAAAGGGCTTTTTTCATTTTCAGTATGTTTAAGATACCACTACCTTGTCTTCTGGACCCTTTTCTTACTGATAAGATGCCTACTGTCAGTCTAATTGTTCATTTGAAGATAATCTGTTAGCCTTAAAGCTTTTTTCCTTTATCTTTAATATTCTTTAATTTTATTATTCTGAGTTTCTTGTTTATCCTGTTTTTAAATTTTTTACTTTTTTTGAAGTGTAATTGACATTTAAAGCTAATTTTCTTCTAAAATATTTGCTTCTTTGCCATTCCCTCTTTTTTTACCCTCAGAATTCCTGTAAGATGTGTGTTTTCAATAATTTCTTTTGTGACTAGCTCCAGATTGGAGTTTATTCTCATCTACTGAACTTCATATTTGCATGACTAGATTTTTCATTTATATTTTAGATTTTTTAATATCCATCTTTTTTATTTCTGTTTTTGTTCAATAATGTATGAAAACTGTTCTATAAAATTAATTGCTTCTACAGTGAGTTCCAATTCCAATTTTTAATTTGGCTGACATAATTTAAATGTACTCGTGTTTGTTAGAATTTGGGTTTGTAGGCTTACTTGAGTGGAAGGGTTTTTATTTTCATTTTTATTTTTGCTCATCTCTCTGTCTAAGTTTTCCCCCTCCCTACCTATGGGTTTTCTTAGCTGAGTTCCCTGTCCCGTTCCCCAAAACCAGGGCTTATCATGGTGTTTTAGGGTTCCTGTCCTGCAAAGATTTGGGATATCACCAGTCCAGTCAACAACAGTGGGAAGTCTAGGTGTTGCCCTGCTTAACAAAGCTGAGGTCCAAGGCCATGTGGGTCAATAGCAAATAATGTTTTGAGTATCTTTAGAGGGAGGACAGATGCCAAGCACTGCGTTTGGCCTGCTTCATCTCTGGGTCTCATGTAGAGTACTTGCAGTGCCTCTTAGTCGGGGAATGTGCTACTGTTGCCTACTTCTGGACCTGCAGCTCAACAGGCACCTGACTTGAGCTCCACAATGCTGTGTTTCTGATACTTAGATCTGCTGAGATGTTTCTCTTGAGTCCAGCTATTTCGTTTTCTCCCTTTATATTTTTAACTGTTATTACTGTGTGGAGTAGAGAGGAATCCAAGGATGAAGCTAACTGCCTAAATTTAACCTCAGAAACTGAATTCTGGTTTTATCACTTATGACTCAACTGGTTCAGCTTTGTATCTACAGTTTATCAATAAAGTATTAGTCTTAGCCTACCTAAACAATGTGAGGGTCAAATAAAAATTATATGTAGAATTCATAGAAAATGCCAAGTTTCGACACTTCCTCCAAAAGGAAATTTTCTGCAATTATTCAGGTAGGTTTAATCTAGTGCTTTTCAGTGCTAGGCTTCGGGCAAAGTGGTAAAAAAGAAAAAATGGGCTTGCCCTTGGAAAATCTATAGTGAGGGAGATAGAAATTAATATGGAATTGTAAATATGCACATTTATCAAAGAATCACATATACCACTGAGAAGTACTAGGAAGTTTAATTAATAAACTACAGAAACCCCAAAGGGAAATGGTTCCTCAGAAGTAAGAAGGCATGTAATATGAAATCTTGATATCTTACCTGACTAAATGACCCCTTGTACATCAACACATCTATATAGAACCCAAGTTTTCATTTGGTTTCTATAGGCTCTCTGAGGTGAAAAAATATTTTCTTTTTCCTGGAATTACATTTGGTCTTGACTCGTCAGGACTGTACCCTAGGGAAGTTCTGCACATGTTACTATTTTACAATGAGTTCAACTGTAGAATTTTTTTAAGGCACACTTTGAGGCTGAGAGATGTAGGTCTGTACAGATATGCAGAGGAACGTTTTCTAATTCTTTATAAAGTTATTAACTAGGGTGTGTCTTGGGATCTATAACTCCCTGGGGGAAAATATTTTCCCCACCTGGGGCAAAATACCTTTGAAACCGAAATCAAAGGGAGAAATAAAGTGGGAGAAACCTGTTTTTGCTTACAAGCAGTCAGTCGTTCACTTCTGCTCGCCCGTGTCTCTCGTGACCTGGCCGGAAAAAGGGACCCCAACAAACTTCTCCAGTCCAGTTACACCCTCGCTCCCCCTACCCTTGTAATCACCTATTGATATGGAGATGGTACTTTCCCCCTTGGAAGCACCTATTGATGTGGAGATTAACAAGGCCTGGCAAGAGATGCTGGAAATATTGCAATTTACCCACAGAATCAATCTTTGATCCGATCAAGGGGGAAAGTTCAGTATTTATACCTGAGCTCTTTATATTGTTGAACTCTGAAGATAGTTTTTGTTTTTTACACTTTTTTTCTGAAGCTCCTTTTGTCTTGAGACAGGGTCAGGGGACTAACAGTTACATAGTTATTTTATTACCTTCTGTCTGAGTGGGATTTCACTCACTTCCCTGATTTTGAGCATGATCATGCAGAAGAATTCATTGCAGAGATGTACTAGGTGGCTTCACCCTCTGTAACCTCAGGTGTGAACTGGCCATGGCGTTCTTACAGCAAGGGTTGATGGGGGATTCAATTCCTTCATTCTTTTACTCATTCATTTAGTTCTTAGGAGCACCAGGGCTGTGTCATGCTTTTGTGGGCCCTAGGCACTTTGGTTTCTTGGGATCCTTTCTCCATAAAAGGATACTTAAATTTACATTTGATGACTGTGTTAGTGATACAGGGCAGGGACCTGAGACAGCATCCTAATTTTCCAAACAGGCTGAGATATAAGCAGTATAGTAAGAACAGGAGAGATTCCATCTTAAGGCTAAAATTCTATTTTAAAAGCCAGTAAGTTAGGAAGTAAGGTTCCTAACATATTCTTTAGCAACAGACAATAATAACTCAGCCCATTTTGGGGGCAGGGCAGGCAGTCTTGATTGATAAGTTCCCAGAGGGAAGCTGCTATCCTGGGGAGAAACCGGATCAATAAATTTCTTGTGTTGTTTACTCTGCAGAATTAGCTGGAGGACTGATAATAGAAGAAAGGAGGCATGGTGTCTATCACCGGAGATGAGCATCTTGAGACCACTTGAAATTCTACACCCCCTAGCCCTTCGTCACATTCCTGAAAAATCCTTAACAGTTTATAAAACCCAGACCCTAAACCCTTACGTATGCCTCCTTTCTGAGGACGCCCACACTTTTCTCTCTTTAAGTATGTAACTTTAAATAAAGCTTTCTCGTTGCTGAACTTAATTGCATTTTGTCTCTGCATTTTTCCAGTGGTAAGCTTTCATTTTATTTCCAAGTCTTCACTTAGTCTCTGCTTTACTCCTGATAAATAGGGAGAGGCTGCTGAGAGCTCACATGTGGGCCTGCGAGTTCCCGACGCCCGGGTGACCTGGAGGAAACTGCAGCAGCCTACCTGAAAATCTCCCATTTTGGGGAAGTTCTCAGAACACAATCTCATTCCATTCTGTGCCCCACTGCTCCCCCAAATCTTTGGGTGGTAGGGGCTAGCCCCCACACTGTGCAGATCCAGCGGACACGAGAGACCAGGTAACACTGGCTTCAGGAGCTGGTGAGGGATACTTCCCTATGCTGAGTTTAGCAAGCTCCCCTCCCTCCCTCTGCACTGCCCTCAGCTGCTTGCAAGGCCGTTCATTACTACTCTCGCTCTAATGAATTCCTTCTTTACCTACCACTCTCTGACCTGCTCGAGAATTTTTTCCCATTCAGAGTCGAGAACCCTTCCCCAGACAGGTTGAAGTTTCCACTTGGTGCACAGGAAAACACCTCCCAGACGCAGCTGTCAGGGGACATTAGCATTAAGGATGACTGTAATCCAAGATACCTTATTTATTATTACATTTCAAAGAAAAACATTCTCTTGTTCTCCTTTAACCCCTCAACACCAATGGCTAAGTTGCTGAGCACTGACGTTGTTTTAGGAGTTGCAGCCGTGAACAAAACACGATGCTTGTATTTATGGAGCTTATATTTACTTAGTGAGAAACAATAAACTAAGTACATTTAGCTTGTGAGTCAATTACAAGTGTTGAGGAAAATAAGGCAGATAAGGAGAATATGCAGTGTTAAGGTGGGATGGTATGGATAAAATGAAGGTTCCTGTGGCCAGGATTCTCACCTGGCCCTGGTTGTCTAACTCACTACACACGTGTGGGCAATAACGTTGCTACTGACTGTATATAAAGAGCTCCACCCAGTGGTCTGGGCGACACGGTGGCACGGCTGCAAGGCTGCAGGAGAGCAGAGGGTGGGGTGGTGGCAGCGCTGAGGACAGAGGCGCAGAGGACAGCTGTGGGGGATGGCTGTGCGGGCAGAAGGGCCCAGAGGCAGAGACTGGCTTGCTGCATGCAGAACTAGCTCTGAGTGGACGGGACTTTAGTGACTGACCTGCCGCCATGGAAATAGAGTGGGGTATAACCCTTTCACCCCCAAGAACGTTTCACTGTCATTTCTTTGGTCACACTGAATCCATAGTGAACTTGCCCCAGGCTGAAATCCATTGGCAAGGCAGATGGCAATTTAAATAGAATGGACAGGGAGAGTTTCTCTGGGACAATCTTGAACAAAGATGTGGGGAACGCCTGGAACAAACTGTTAGGCAGGAAAATAGATATGAGGGGGGTGGGAAGAGAATAAGGTCAGTAAAACCCCTTAGAAAGGACTCAGTTAACCAGTTAAAACTAGAAAGCCGGAAAAGACTCAGAGTTAATGAGTTAATCAGTTAAAGCTCAAAAGATCAGGAGCAACTGGTCTTGAATGTTTGAATAATCCCCAGATTAAGAGAAATATCTCAGTGTGGGTAAAATTGTATTTCCAGAATATCTCACCTGGCTTTAGTACATCTGCATATCAACAGGTGTTCAGAGGTGGAAAGAAGTGTGGCTTTAGTGCATTTGCATCATTCCTCAGGAGTGGAGAGAAGTTCATCTCCGTATCAATGGGTAATTACCTGGGCAAGGAGGGCTCATCTGTACCTGAGGTGAGAGAACAGGCCGTTTTGCTTCTGCTGAAGTAGGAAAGAGAGAAGGACCCGGACTGCAGCTTGTAAGCAATAAATGGATTTAAAATTTTATTTTTTCCTTTGACTGATTTCGGTTTTTAGAGGTATTTTGCTCCGGGATTTCCTCTCCCCGGACTTACTCAGCATAACCCATGTCTTCATTGTGTCAATTAGATCATGTGCCATTGTAAAATTTACTTTAGCCTGCCTGCTAAAAGGCCCAGATATATAAACAGCATAAGACAGGAAGATCTAACCTTAAAGCCAAAACTACATTTTAAAAAATCCAGGAAGTTAAGAAGTAAGACTTTTAATATACCATTTAGCAAACAACTCGGCCCACCCTGGGGGGGCAGGGCAAGTGGTCTTAATTGCAAAGCCCCCAGACCAAAAAAGCTGCTATTCTGGCAAGAAATCAGCGGTAAATTTCCTATGTTAATTTTGCAGAATTACCTGGAAAACTAATCAAAAGAAAGATGTAATGACTCATCAGTCGGGAACACTTAGCAAGTCCACACCCCTAGCCCTCTGAAAATCCTCAACCGCCTATACAACCCCAGACCCTAAAGCCTTACGGGCGCCTCTTCCCTGAGTGTGCACCTCTTTGCTTTAAATAAACCTCTCACTTATAACGTTGTGTCTGCGCTTTTCCAATGGTGTCTTTATTAGTTTGCTTTTTCATTCTAATCACCTTATACTCTGGCTTCCCTGAGTCTCCGAACCGACTTCCCCCCAACAAATCCAGACACTTGGAAATGAAAGAGCCATCGACTACGAGGAGTCAGCACCGACAGCAATTTCTAAACGCCACGCTCCGTGAAGCGCCGCTCGAGCTATTACGTAGTCCAGTGGCCTATAAACGAGGCCGCGGAAGGTCACCGGAAACAAGTGTGTACTGCTGCATCCTCCATTTTGCTTCCTGGCACGGTTCCCCGTACGTTTTTGTCTTTGCTCCCGTTCCTTTCCCGTTTGTCAGGTTGGGTGCCGGTTTTCTTCGCCTCCGACTGAAGCGGAGGCCCTTGGTGGCGAGGGAGAAGAGCAGGGCGGGACAGCCTTGTGGGGGGAACGGGGAATCTAGCGCTGCCCTCATTCATGATGGCGGAGCAGGCCTCGCTTTTGGTCCCATCAGGCAGCGCGGGAGCTTAGTCCGCAACTCCGGCCTTGCGCTGGCGGGGCGGCGGGGCGGGCCTATGTTGGGAGGGGAGTTCGCGCCCGGCAGTCGGTCCTGAAGTCGTGGCTGCTGCTGTTCCTCTGTAAGCACCGTCTCCGCCACTCCCTGATTGCGGAGAGGAAGATGGAGCCGGGGACCATCGGTGACAGCGGGGACAGGCCGGGGGCCCCGGCGGGCTCAGGCCTGTCGGCTTCCCAGCGTCGGGCTGAGCTTCGGCGGAGAAAGCTGCTCATGAACTCGGAACAGCGCATCAACCGTATCATGGGCTTTCACAGGCCGGGGAGCGGCGCGGGTGAGAACCTCCCATTTCCCTTCAGTCCCCCGCTCACGCCAGCGTCTTTAGGATCTTTCTTTCCTTTTGTCACCTTCCTGACCTTTTTGACCAAACCTGCTCTCTGACCTCATCTCTGTTCCCGCTTCTTAGGTGAATGTCCCAAGTTCTCCCTTCGTAACCCCCCGACGTATCTAGTTGCCCTCAGTTTTCTGGGGGCTCCGTCCCGAGGTCGTCCCCACCTTCGCGGCGGGCTCAAGTCCTCAATTTTGAACGCCTGTGTCGGTGTCCTCGGCCCTTTCCCCGCGACGGCCCTTTCTCCCTTCGCCATCCCCATGCCTTCCTTGAAGGCGCACATTGTATCTCCACTCCAGTTGGACCGCTCTGCCTGTTGTGCCTCTCAGGAAGATTGCTTTCCTTCTGCGGTCCAAATGCTTTTCCTTCTAGCGCCTTCACTAGCGTCTGTTTTGCCTGGTGTTGTAACTCTTGTCGGCGCACGAGCTTATTTTTTCAAAATTGCCCTCTAGTTCTTCCTGCGTGGATCAGGGACTCTTCCGGTCATATCCTAGTGTCTGTGTGGAGTGCCCTTAATACTGTCAACTACAGGCATTCTAAAACGAGTGAAAAAAATTGGAGACACTATTTTTTATAGACCCCAAAAGTGGGATGTGTCCACCCGAAGTCTTTTTTTTCCTGGCGTGCTGGGATTGATGTCAGGAAGTGCATTTAACCCTGAAGAGAGTCCCTTGATTTTCCCCCAATGACATGTGTAATGAGTTTCTTTAAAAAAAAAGTGAATATTTATTGAACACTTACTATGTGCTAGTGCTAAGTAAGTTTCTGTGGAGTGCTGCCTTTAGTCACTAGTTGCAAACTCTTTGGAGCGTCGTGACTTCTGCTCTGGGGTTTTAGTGTAGCTTTGAATTGTAGACAGTTCAAAGGTTTGTGGCGGAAAACCAACAAGAGTACTATTTCAAATTCTTCTAGAACAATAGGTAAAAGATCTATTTCTTCCTTTAACAATTGGCTATTTATTGTTTCCCAAAGTATTTATTATTTTTATCGAGGTACGTTATTTTCTTTTATCTCGAAAATCTTATCTGTCGTTAAAGGGCTTGTGTTGTTTTAAACCAGAATAGCATCCTAAAACTGCCCTTAAGAACCTAGTAATGGCTCCCTGACTACAGTAGATGGATTATGTAAATAGTAGCTGTAGGATATGCCACGCCCTGTGCTGGACTCTGTCCTATCAAGGACTCTGGATTCAGAAATGCAGTATTAAAATACAGATTTTAAAAAGCTTTAATGATTTCATATTTAAACTAAATAAACTAGAGCAGACAATGCAGTCATACTTCTGAAGGATATATTATCTGAAAGGGATAGAGGGGATAGATGAAAGAAAAGAGGGGGATGCGAACTCAACAGTCCAAGCAGGTTTATTGCTGAACCTGAGAGGGCCCTCTCTGTTCTGGCCAGCAGAACAAAGGAAAAAGGTCTCTAACAGGTCAAGAGGCTTTTTATGGCCAGAGTTTTTGGTGGGCTTTTTGAGGGGAGGGGTCGGGAAAGCTGGGCTTAGGGCTTGCTGACGTGTCTTCTGGAGAATACTTGTAGCCTAGGTAAGATGACACCTAGGTCTCTGTGATGGTGAGTGGGCTTATTTGAAAGTTGATACTCAGGTCCAGATTCTATCATTGTCCATGAAAACTTGGTCTTTATAGCTTGCTGCATCCCCATATTTCCCAATTTGTCTACCAGTCTTATTTTCTGCCCCCAAAGTTTAGATTATTTCTTCTGCAGGAATACTTTTTTTGTATGATAAATTATAAGGGTATAGAGGAAGGAACTAGTTTACATTTTATGCAGAACCAGTATTGATTTAGATAAAGAAACTGCTGAGTTCTAGATACAGTGGTGTATTTATTAATATTAACATGAAGGGTATTGTCAGTATGTAATACATAAGGCTTCTAAATTTCTTTTCTCAGAAGAAGAAAGTCAAACAAAATCAAAACATCAGGACAGTGATAAACTGAACTCCCTCACCATTCCTTCAGTTTCAAAACGAGTAGTGCTGGGTGATTCGGTCAGTACAGGAACAACTGACCAGCAGATTGGTGTGGCTGAAGTAAAAGGGACTCAGCTGGGAGACAAACTGGACTCTTTGATTAAACCGCCTGAGTGCAGTAATGATGTAAGCCTTGAGCTCCGGCAGCGGAACAGAGGGGACCTGACTGCAGACACTGTCCAGAGGGGTTCTCGCCAAGGCCTAGAGCAGTACCTCTCCAGATTTGAAGAAGCAATGAAGCTAAGGAAACAGCTGATTAGTGAAAAACCCAATCAAGAGGATGGGAACACAACAGAAGAATTTGACTCTTTTCGGATATTTAGATTGGTGGGATGTGCTCTTCTTGCTTTTGGAGTCAGAGCTTTTGTTTGCAAATACTTGGTAAGAAACATAATGGAAAGTGCAAATTGGTAACAATAATAATGAGTGCTTTTAATCCATAGAATTCATTGCCAATATTAACTTAATATTTACCAGATCGCATGGCTATTTGGAAATATATTATAAACTGTTATTCACCTTAGTTATACAGTGAGGAGTTCCAGTTACATACAGAGCCTAGTAATAATTGCCAAACTCTTTTCTACCTTCTGAGTGCTTTACATTTATTAATTCATTTAACCTCAGCCTTATGAACTAGGTACATTTGAATCTGTGTTTTTAGATGAGGGAATGAAGACTCAGAGGCTAGGTCATTTACCCAAGGCCACACAGCTGCTAACTGACATAATGGAAAATGCAAATTGGTAATAATAATAATGAGTGCTGAGATTAAATATTAAATGAGTGCTGAGATTAAAAATGAGAGCTGAGATTAAATCTTGGCAGTTTCGATCCAAGAGCAAAGGGTTAAATACCTACGAATACCATATATTAATTACCACTTTTCAAGCAATTTGAAACATTAAAATGCAGTTCTTGTGGTCCTGAACATTATGTAAATTTTCTGCGGTTCAGAAGGCATTGCAGCATTTTGTAATGTTGTAGTGTTTCCATAATGGCAGTTCCTGCCTGTTGTACCCTCAGATGCCAATGGCTGGCTCTTCCTAATCAGTTGGGATTTACTGGTTGTTTTCCAGTATGTGGAGGAATGAAGAAAAGCATAGTTCATAGTTCAATGTCTTCCTCTTTGAGATATTTCCACTCTGCAGACATTTTAAGAATACCTACCAATTACCAGGCACATAAGATAATTAAGGTTTGTACTATTAAAAAGTTTTTAAAAATCTTTTATGCAAATCTTTTCTTAAAGAGAATAGGTTTTTTTTTTAACTAATGGTAAATGTCATAGCTTTCAGCATTTAGTGAGATGTGTAACTGCTTTTTCTCTCATGTTAAGGTCACTGTATGCTTTCATGCGTTTAAAGATAAGGTCTTATTTTTGTGCCTTGTTTTCATGTGAGGTTTTTTTTTGGCTTTCTGGTTTTCTTTGGTATCAGATTTTCAACTGTCATTTCACAGTGCTCTGCTCTACTTCCTTCTAGTAATACTTGCTTCTTTACTCCCTTCATATTTTTAATATTAGAAAGTAAGTTAAGTAATACTTTGATCTTTTCTATTTTACTGTGTGGAAAGCAAGATAACCAAGCCATTTTATCTATACTAAGAGTCACTTGTTTGAAGGCCCAAAATGCACTATATGAATTTCTTGCCCCAAAGTCAGGAATGTATGGCATCTATTTTGAGTTCTGGGCCTCCTTTTATGTGTGCTTTTAAATCGTCATCTAATTAGCTCTAGATGAGTGCGATGTTACTGCATAATGTTACATGCCTGTCAACCATTGAATACTTTAAATCATTTAAAAGGTAAGTGTTTATGAGAGAAGACATTTTTGGGGATATTAAAAGACCGACTTGAGAAACATATTTTTTGATAAATCCCTTCATCTTTCTGCAGAAATAGTGTTTTCAGCTGCTAAAATTAAAGATTTTATTAACAGTTTTATTTTGCTAGGAATTTTATAGCTGCTGTTAGTTTGGTTTATCTTCTCTGAATGATTATGTTGGAAATATATAATTTTATCTTTATCTTCACAGTCCATATTTGCTCCATTTCTTACTTTACAACTTGCGTACATGGGACTATACAAATATTTTCCTAAGGTAAATTAATTTTTTTTCTAAGTTGTGATATATTTAGATTAATGACTAGATAATTTTGTGAAATTTAAAAAATTTAGTCATGCTTGCAAGAAAAAACTAGCAATTACCAAAGGGATAGGTGTGAGGAAGGTGGGTGGGGAGGGAGGGAGAAGAGGATTAAGGGGCATTATGATTGACACACCTAATGTAGGGGGGTCACAGGGCAGGCAGTATTGCACAGCATACAAGTAGTGACTCAGTAGCATCTTACTATGCTGATGGACAATGACTGCAATGGAGTGTGGTGGGGGCCTCGATAATATGGGTGAATGTAGTAACCATAATGTTCTTCATTTGCAACCTTCATATTGTATATCAATCATACCTTAATAAAAAAAAATAAAAAAATTTAGTCATACTTAGAGTTTAAATCTTCAGACCTTCTGTTTGTAATGAGTTCAGAAAGTAATTAGAAATTCTATAGCCATTTGATATTGCCATAACATTTTTATCATATTTTACAAAAATATTGGACTACTGTGTATTGGGGGAAAAGCATCAGGACAGAGTTTGAATAGTACTTGACTAAGAAAGTGTTTAATTATTTAGTAAACTTCACAATATGTTTGTTAATAATAAAGAAAATTAACTTAAAAATGAGTTGTTATAATACTTTTACTTTACTGTTAATGTACTGTATCTTTATTGCGAAGGGCCTGATAGATAAATATTTTAGTCAAAATTGCAGAACAGAGTCACGGGGTGTGTGTTTAGCTGGTCTGCTTGACTCCAGATGTATACAGTTTTATGGGGCTGTCATAGGAGATAACCTTACTTGTGTGATTGAGTTTTTTGAGTTTGTGAAAAATGGCTACTTGGCTGTTTGCTTAGTCACTTGTAATGCCCTGGTAGACCTCGTTTTTTTTTTTTTTTTTATTAAAGTGTCATTGATACACAATTTTATGATGGTTTCAAATACACAACACAGTGGTTCAGCATTCATCCATATTATCAAGTCCTCATCCATTCCCCTGTGATCACTATCAATGTAGTAAGATGTTACAGAGTCATTAATATTCTCTGTGCTGTACTACCGTCCCCATAACCTACCTATATTGTGATTGTGAATTATTGTGTCCCTTAATCCCTTCTCCCTCTCCAACCCCTCCCCTCTGGTAACCACTAGTTCCTTCTTGGGGGTCTATGAGTCCACTGCTATTCTGTTCCTTCTGTTTTGCTTTGTTGTTATAGTCCACAAATGAGGGAAATCATTTGGTATTTGTCTTTCTCCACCTGGCTTATTTCACTGAGCATAATACCCTCCAGATCCATCCATGTTGTTGCAAATGGGAGGATTTCTTTTCTTTTTATGGCTGAATGATATTCCATGGTGTCTGTGTACTACATCTTTATCCATTCATCTATTGACGGACACTGAGGTTGCTTCCATATCTTGGCTATTGTAAGTAGTGCAGCAATAAACAGGGGTGCATATGTCTTTTTGAATCAGGGATCTTGGTTTCTTTAGGAATATTCTTAGTAGTGGAATTACTAGGTCAAATAGTATTTCTATTTTTAGTTTTCTGAGGGACCTCCATATTGCTCTCCACAACGGTTGAATCAGTTTACATTCCCACCACAGTATAGGAGGACTCCCCTTTCTCCGCATTCTTGCCTACATTTGTTTCTTGTCTTTTGGATAGTGGCCATTCTAACTGGTGTGAGGTGATACCTCATTGTGGTTTTAATTTGCATTTCCCTGACCAGTGATGTGGAGCATCTTTTCATGTGCCTGTTGTCCATCTGTATTTCTTCTTTGGAGAAGTGTCTGTTCAAGACCTTGTGTGTGTTTAGTGGATTAGAGACAGATAGTTTGAGGGGTCAGGTTGGTGAAGTACAGAATGAATCAGTAAAGAAAATTTAATTTGTTTTTAAATTAATTTTTTTGGGTGATACAGATGTATATTTATTAACCCCCCAAAAAATAATTTTAATTAAAACATTTGTTTAGAAATTTGTAGTTTTGCAATAGCAAAAGTTTGGATTCAGCCTAAATGTCTACTAACAAGTGACTAGTTAGAAAAACTATGACATATCCATTCACAATGATGCTTTCCATGTACTGATAATGGTAACCTTACCAAGAAATAATAAGAAAAAAGCCAAAAACAGGGTAATATCCATACTGTACTCATTTTTTTATAAAAAGGAAAAATAATATGTTTTATTTTGCTTGTTATGTATATGAAGAAACTGGAAGAATATTACATGAAACTATTAACAATGGTTATTTATGATAGGAGTGTATGTGAGAGGGAAGAGTAAAGGAAGGGAGACCACTGTATACCTTTCTCAACAAAGCATTTTATTACAGTCTTTAAACACATGTAATTAACATTTTGTTCTATTACATTTCTAATTTTCTATCCATTTTCAGTATTTTTTTTCTTGGTGCGTTTCAAAGCATGTCAGAGATAATAGACATCAGTACACTTTACCCCTACACATTTCAGCCTGCATATCATTGACTATAATTCAGTGTTTGTTTATAGTTCTTTGTCTTTGAGGTAAAATTTTCATATAGTGAAGCACTCATCTTTAGTATAACAGTTAATAAGTTACGACACCTTGTGAATCCAAATCCTTTCAAGGTTTAGAACATTGCTGTCAGTCAGGAAGTTACGTCATGTCCCTTTCTGGGCAGCCTCAGCCCCTATACACTGAAGGTCTGTTTTTCTTTTTCCCACTGTGGATTAGCTTTGCTTGTTTTATTACTCCATATAAATGAGATTGTTCCTGTACATACTATTTTTGAGATTCATCCATGTTGCTGAGTGTATCAATTCATTTTCTTCTCCCTCCTTCCTTTTTTTGGCTGAATAGTACTCCATCGTGTAAATAATATCCATTTGTTTATCTAGTCTCCTGCTGATGGGCATTTTTGTTTCCAATTTTTGGTACATTATGACTAAAGCAGCTAAGAACTTTTCTGGTGTGAGTCTTTGTGGACCATAAACTTTGATTTATTTTGGTTAACTATAGCTTTTTATATTTTTAAAACTTTTGAACCATGTGACTGGATTTGGTGAAACCAAATCAAGAAAATGAAAATTCAGCCTTGAATCTCTTAAAAAATGCGACTAGAAAATTATATTAGAAAATAAATGCTCGGTGATAAATGGCAAGTGTAATCAAAGTGTGATTCCTCTGCATGGCGATTAGGGCTCTGCAGAATGTTCCTATGATTGTTACTCACTGTCCTCCAGTCTCCCGAACACTTCTGACTTTTGTTGTCATGAAACTTAACCTTACAGTAAGATTTCTCCTCTTCTGCCCATTGCTCATTCTTGAAGGCCTTTTTTTAAAAATTAAAGTGTTGTTAATAGACATTCTTACATTGGTTTCAAATGTACATCACAGTGGTTCAAGGGTCCTCTTGATCAGCTTACATTGTGATAAAGGCCTGTTTTTAATTCCACTTCCTCCTGAAATCCTTCCTGTGCTTTAGTCATAAAACCCTGGAGTAATTTCTGTCTCGCTTGTGACACTGTGCCACACGTTATCCATGTTATATATCTTAGCACTTATGTCGTGTCTCTGTTTTTCCTGTTTTCATCTTGTGCTGTTGTATATATGCTGAATTGTTATTTATGTTTTGCCCCCCAAATAAGACTGTTTTTTTAACTTTTGATAGCAAGAATGGTTTTCCCTACTGCCATAGTTTGCTGCTTTACATATTAATATGCTCAGTAAATATGTGTTGATACATTATTGATTGATGCTTTGAAATTTTATTAACAGTTTTGAAATAAAGTAAAAATAGCACTGGCAATGTTTTTATAGAGCTTAAGTAGTCTGAAATCTGTAAGATTTACAAATTTATAAATTACAGATTTATAAATCTATCTTTGTACAGGGTGAAAAGAAGATTAAGACAACAGTACTAACAGCTGCACTTCTATTATCTGGGATTCCTGCTGAAGTGATAAATCGATCAATGGATACCTATAGCAAAATGGGCGAAGTTTTCACAGATCTCTGTGTCTACTTTTTCACTTTTATCTTTTGTCATGAACTGCTTGATTATTGGGGTTCTGAAGTACCATGAAGCCTGCAGAATTCAGAAGGCAGAAGCTTACAGAAAAACAATTTTTCTTCTACACTGCAGTGTCTCTAAAGGAAGCAAATTGGTTTACACCTTTATGTAATTCTTTTTGCTTTATAGGGGCTGTAAAACCACTTGATGTGTTTGTTTTTTTTCCAAACAAGTTGGAAGTTTATTTCTCTCTTATGAAACAGCCCAGAATTTGGCAGGCAGTCATGGCAGGTAGGTCGGTCTGTCCTGTAAGGTTGTTAGAGACCCAGTTTCCTTCTATCTTGTTCTTCCATTTGTAGATTTCATTAGAATATTTTTGGCCTGAAAGTACCCAAAAACTCAACTCACTATGGCACATTCAGTAAGGTGATTTGTTAAATATTACCTGGAGTAGTTTCTAGATTGGTTACAGGATTAATTTAGTGGTTCAACAATACTATTAAGAAATAGGTTTCTTCCATTTTTTGCTCTTCCATTCCCGGTACATCCTCTTTAGTGAAGTCTCCTCACAGTTCCACAATTTCGGGAATGCCACACAGCTATGGCAATATCCAGTAGCAGATGAGGGAATGTTTTCCTGCAATGTCTTTTATTATTATTATTAGTGAGGTATCATTGATAATACACTCTTATGAAGGTTTCACATGAAAAACAATGTGGTACTACATTCACCCATATTATTGAAGTCCCTGCCCCCTTACCCCATTGCAGTCACTGTCCATCAGTGTAGTAAGATGCCGCAGAGTCACTACTTGTCTTCTCTGTGCTACACTGTCTTCCTCATGATCCCCCCACACCATGTGTGCCAATCATAATACCCCTCAATCCCCTTCTCCCTCCCTCCCCACCCAGAAGGTTCCCTGATTTAAAAGGGTTGAGTTTGTATTAATACTGATACGAAGAATAGAGTATCAGTGTCATTAATTGATTCTTCTTGTTTAATTAGAATTCCTAGTTTACACCTTTCCCTAACTTATTAGATTTGTAATTCCTTTTTTGAGGCTGAGCTAGTGCGTTTAGGAGAGCAGATGGACATGGTCCCACCCAGTCCCAAGGATTGTACCTTGTGTTTGTGGTGGTCTGTCCTGAGAAGTGGAGCCATTTAAAAAATAAAAGGAAAGAAACTGAACTGTCTGATGTTAAGTCTGCATATTTTACCTTATAAGGGCTGAATAAAGTAGCATCTCATTGAGTATCTTAATTTTTACTCCAGCACAGATATTTAATGGAAGAAATGATTAAGATTCATACATGTGAAATTAGTATTCATGAAATCTTTATTTCAACTTATGAAAATTTTCATTACCAAACTCAGAATTGGAAATTTTCATTTTGAATTTTCAATTTTCAAAAGTATCTTTTTGAGGAAACTGGAGAATGATTAGATATAAAAATGCAATTTGAAAAATTGACTGAGATATGTGACCCAAAAGCATTAATATCCTTTTAACTAACTTGGTAATACTATCATATTTGGAAGGTTTGTCTTGAGTATAAAACATAAGTGTTATATTGCTTGGAATTACATTTCCTTACAGATTTTTGTATGGTCTATTTGCTTAAACCTTGTTATATTAAAAACATAACACTTGTAATTTACTCACAAAGTCTTGATTATTGTCATTTTATTTTAAACCAGAATAACGGAGAGTAAGCATAATAGTACAGTCTAGGCCTCTGGCTTAGGATAAGATTGCAAGCACACATTTTTTCTGTTGCCATAATGAATCTAGTATCTGTAAGATTGGGAAGCATCCTTGGATTCTTTGCCCAGTTCCTGGGAAGACACTAGTGGTCCTCAATTACTCTTATTTACTTTTTTTTTGTTTTTTAAACATAAAGGCCCCATTTAGTCACTTGACACAGTTGGTATATGGGTTAAACCTAGATTGGTAAGTGACATTTTTTTGACCTGTAGCTTTTTAGTCTTGGTAGTCGTATAAATGGACACGTGTGCATCACAATTGGTACTAAAAACATCAAGAGGGTTATGAAATAGAACTGAGTTAATTAGAATCAAAATCTGCTTTGGAAGCCAGGCAGTTTGTTACAAGTGATATATTTGAGATACAGTGGATTATAATTACTTAGAGCTGTGGTAATGGATAATGCAGCTGCTGCTAGGATATAGGCATGCTAAGAACTTATCCATAGTATATTGTAAACATAAGAATTTAGGCCGGACAGAATTGTCATGTATGTTCTCTTAAAGGGGAGTTGGAAATGAAGTACAGGTATACCTCGGAGATACTGCAAGTTTGTTTCCAGACCATCACAATAAAGCGAGTATCACAGACAAATGATTTGTCTGGTTTCTCAGTGGATGTAAAAGTGTTATTTGCACTACACTGTAATCTAGTAAGTGCAGTAGCATGTCTAAAGAAACAATGTATGTATCTCAAGAAATGCTAAAAAATGCCACCCGTCATCTGAGCTTTCCGTGAGTTGTAATCACATCAGAGATGAGCGTAACAAATACAATGATGAAAAAGTTTTAAATGTGGGAATTACCAAAATGTGACACGGAGATACAAAGTGAACAAACACTGTTGGGAAAATGGCACTGATAGGCTTGCTCACGACAGGGTCACCACAAACCTTCAATTTGTAAAAACGCAATATGTGCAAAGCAAAATAAAGTGAAGCACAATAAAACGAGATACGCCTCTGTCTTAAAAAATGCTTGGGTATCAGATACCTGGGTTCTGGTTCCAGCTTAGATTCCAAAAAGATTAATGATCTAGGATTCAATTTGCTTCCCTTGTCTTGGTTCTCTCCCTTAAAGAAATTTGATTAGTGAAAAAAAAATGTTGAGTATGTGATTTAAAAAATTTGTTCCAGCTGTAACATTAGCATGGCTTCATCTAGTTCCACAGCTTCAAATACCATGTATTATTACACATTCTGTAAAACGCTTAGGACCCTTATTTCTCCAACCTGTTTCTCCCTTGAACTCCTGACGCCCGTGTCTCCTTATGTATTCATCATCTGTATGTCTAGTAGGCCTCTCAAACATCACATTGCTAACAGAACCATTGATTTTCCCTCCCGCACCCTCCCCCCCAAATATGCTGCTCCCGTACCCTTCTCATCTAAAATTCACCACAATGCACAGTAGCTCTGTTCAAATCTGGGTAGTCATTTTAATTCCTCCTTTCTTTTACGGTTCACATCCACCTTATCAGTGTTATGGGAGCTGCCTTGAATACATCCATAATCTGACCATTTCTCAGCATCTCCACTGTTTAAGTAACTAGTGTTTCCTATTAGACTGAAACTCACACTTTCAGCAAATAACACAAGCATTTGTTGATGGTTCTGATAGCTGACTCACTAGTGTCCATTCTGTCACATACTACCTCAGGTCTTCCTTACCCTGCAGACACTGCACTGTTGTCACTGTGGGCAGTAAGTCACAGAGGAAGAACAGGCTTGGAATCAACTCATTTTTTATTTATTTATTTATTTAATATAATTTATTTTATTATCATTAATTTACAATTACATGTGCAATATTACGATAATTAAACTACCCCTTCATCAGGTCCCCCCCACCAACCCCATTACAGTCACTGTCCATCAGCGTAGTGAGATGCTATAGAATCACTACTTGTCTTCTCTGAGTTGTACTGCCCTCCCCGTGCCCCCCCAACATTACATCTGCTAATCGTAATGCCCCTTTTTCCCTCTTATCCCTCCCTTCCCGCCCATTTTCCCCAGTCCCTTTCCCTTTGGTAACTATTAGTCCGTTCTTGGGTTCTGTGAGTCTGCTGCTGTTTTGTTCCTTCAGTTTTTTTCTTTGTTCTTATACTCCACATATGAGTGAAATCATTTGATACTTGTCTTTTCGGCTTGGCTTATTTCACTGAGCATAATACCCTCTAGCTCCATCCATGTTGTTGCAAATGGTAGGATTTGTTTTCTTCTTATGGCTGAATAATATTCCATTGTGTATATGTACCACATCTTCTTTATCCATTCATCTACTGATGGACACTTAGGTTGCTTCCATTTCTTGGCTATTGTAAATAGTGCTGCAATAAACATAGGGGTGCATCTGTCCTTTCAAATTGGGCTGCTGCATTCTTAGGGTAAATTCCTAGGAGTGGAATTCCTGGGTCAAATGGTATTTCTATTTTGAGTTTTTTGAGGAACCTCCATACTGCTTTCCACAATGGTTGAACTAATTTGCAGTCCCACCAGCAGTGTAGGAGGGTTCCCTTTTCTCCACATCCTCGCCAACATTTGTTGTTGTTTGTGTTTTGGATGTTGGCCATCCTCACTGGTGTGAGGTGATATCTCATTGTGGTTTTAATCTGCATTTCTCTGATGATTAGCGATGTGGAGCATCTTTCATGTGCCTGTTGGCCATCTGAATTTCTTCTTTGGAGAAGTGTCTATTCATGTCCTCTGCCCATTTCTTAATTGGATTATTTGCTTTCTGTTTGTTAAGGTGCATGAGTTCTTTATATATTTTGGATGTCAACCCTTTATCAGATACGTTTTTTATGAATATATTCTCCCATACTGTAGGATGTCTTTTTGTTCTACTGATGGTGTCCTTTGCTGTACAGAAGCTTTTCAGCTTGATATAGTCCCACTTGTTCATTTTTGCTTTTGTTTCCCTTGCCCGGGGAGATATGTTCATGAAGAAGTTGCTCATGTTTATGTCCAAGAGATTTTTGCCTATGTTTTTTTCTAAGAGTTTTATGGTTTCATGACTTACATTCAGGTCTTTGATCCACCTTGAGTTTACCTTTGTGTATGGGGCTAGACAGTAGTCCAGTTTCATTCTCTTACATGTAGCTGTCCAGTTTTTCCAACACCAGCTGCTGAAGAGGCTGTCATCTCCCATTGTATATCCAAGGCTCCTTTATCAAATATTAATTGACTGTATATGTTTGGGTTAATGTTTGGATTTTCTATTCTGTTCCACTGGTCTGTGGGTCTGTTTTTGTGCCAATACCAAATTGTCTTGATTAACTCATTTTTTAAAAGTCAAGTTTGTTGAGGTAAAGTTTGCATACAGTAAAATGGATCAGTTTAAAGTGTACAGTTCAATTAATTTTGATAAACACTGAACACAAAGATACAGAACTTATCTATCATCCTTAGGTGTAAGGACAGAGGCATGTAAAGTAAATACTAGATCCACTCCCTAACTGCATTGCAGCTTTATGCTAAAACAACTGACATTTTGGTGTTCCACTAGGTGAGTGCTTCTCAATCTTAGCTGCCCTTTGGAATCATCAAGAAGATTGAAAATTTCCAATGTACAGGAAGCACTCCAGATCAATTTCATAAGAATATCTGGATGGAATAATAAATTTTGTTTTTGGGTTTTTGTTTTTCACTTACAAGCACAGGCAATGTTGAGAACTGTTAAATCTTATGCATGTATGTATTTAGCTCTTCACCAGGTTAACTCCTACTCAATCTTCAAAGTTCACTTCCTTAGGGAACTCTTGCTGAACCCCTCCGCTTTGGTGGAATTTCTTTCTTGTGTCTTTAGTAATCCCTATATGCCCCACTTGATTGTAAGCAACCGGGATCTGGCATCCGCCTGACACCAAAATATACAGCCATGTGAGTGAGTGGGTGAGAGTGAATGTTGGTGCCTCCACTTAGCGCGGGTTAAGGCAGACGCCAGTACACGGTCTGGGACAGCTTGGGGATATACATGGCTCCTCGGTGGCCCTTGCAGGCACTAGATCCTCTCCCCAACTGCATTGCAGATTCCTAGGGCCCTCAGGGCTGGGCACCTCCCTCTTCCACACATCCACGCTGAGGTATCGGCGGCGGTTCAGGGAAAACGCAGCAGGCATTTTTCAGTGTGACCGGCGCTGTGCGGCCTCCAGCCGAGAGGGGGCGCTGTGGAGAGACAACAGCTTCCGGTCCGCTTTCTCCTTTTTTCTGCCTCGGCAACAGTACGTCCTGTGTTCGTTGGCTGCTTTCGGATGGCTGCTATCGGTATAGCGGCTGCTACCCTCTAAGGCTGTTCCTCGTTCGGCGAGCCTTCTCTTTTGTCCGGATCTCCTGCGCATCGTCCCGAAGGGCGCTGCTTTCTCGTGGCTGGCAGCATGGGCCGGGAGTCACGGTGAGGCGGTGCCCCGGGCGGGCGGGCGGCTTCCTGGGAGTGAGGGAGGGAAGAGGCGGGAGTTGAGGCGGCCGCGGAGCCAGGCCTGATTCTGCGCGGCCCACGTGCGGCCGGCGCTGCCCGCGGCCACTGGAGGGGCTGTGCTTGGGCCGGTCACGGGCACTGGGTTCCCCTGCGCCACCTCGGCGGGTTCGAGTCCCTCCAGCGGAACACCCCTTTAGGATGTCAGTGATTCGGCACCACATCCCGCCGTTTCCGCGGAGCCTACCTACCCCGAGCCCTCAGTCAGTAGTGATCGCAGCTGAATTACTTACCGCTTCGCGTTTGCAACATTTCCTTGGCGCCCATAGCTCTCCCTTTCAGTTCTTTGTGTGTGTGTAAAGGAGTATGTGGACATTTTTACATTACCTACAATACTGTACATCGCTAGGCTTTTAGTGGGCTACAGTAAATACTTGTTGCATGGATATTTATTCCGCGAATAGATTTCATTGTTATGTGCTTTTTCTCCTTTTAAAATTATGGGCTGGGCAATCTTATTAGAACTATGATACCTCTTCGAAACTTTAGATTGTTACGTTTTATTTGGGACCTTGGAGTTTTATGAGTGTTTGCTATGTATTTAATAGTGACTAGTGACTGAAAGACCCTTTATATCTAGGATATAAATAGTAAAATAAAGTAATAGTAGTTTATTTGAGGTATAATTAATATTCAGGGAAATGGACAAAGCGTAAGGGTAAAGTTTGATGAAATTTAGCAAATATATAAACTGTGTAACCATAACCTGGATAGAGATAAAGAATATTTCCATTACTACAGAAAATTCCTGTAAAAGTCTTTTAAATCTCTCTGAAGGCATTGCTGCACATCTAGCCACCCAGACCAGAAACCTGAAAGTGATATTTATTTGACTCATTCTCTTCTCTTAATGTCTACAGCCGTTAAGATTCTGTACTGTGTCTCCATTCCTCTTACCCCTGACATAATTCAGGCCCTAATTTTTTATTACTCAGACTGCAACACTCGCCTCAACTTGATTATCTTTCTCTAATAGATTTCTCACACTGCAGCCAGACTGGCACTTCTGAAATAAAAATCATGTCATTCCCCTGCTTTCATCTCCATTGGTTCTTCCTGTTTCGAAGATGAAGTCAGACTCTAGCACAACCTTCAAAGCCCTTTGGAAGAAATTCCCTTCCAACCCTCCCCTGCCCCCATGCCTCTCTGCTCTGCATGGCCTGTGCTGTAAGTTTGTTCAGGAAATAATTCAGAGATGGGAAAGAGCAGGGTGTTAAGAGAAATAAGTAAAGAGCCCAGTTTGCCTAAATACATAAGCTTCATGAAGGGTTGAAGAGAAGTAGGAGGAGGTAGGTTCTGAAAGGATCTCGGGCCCAGAAGGTGAATGGATTGTATATTTAGCTTTGAAAATAAAATTTATTTCAGAGCCTTTGAAGATTTTGAGTAAGAGAGAGTGTGTGTGTGTGTGTAATAGAATCAAAATTGTGCTTTATAAAGATTACCTTAACAGTGACGAGTAGAACAGATTGATGAAATGTACTAAGTAGATGGGTTCTATATGGAGTAGCAACAGTAGGGACTCTGAGGAGGTGATAGGTGAAAATAATTACAGAAGTGAAATTAGTCATACTTGGTATTTTATTGGTTGTGTAGAATGAGAAAAAGAAAAATATTGACAGCAACTGATACTGTGAGCCTACTGATGGGATGATAAATGGTTTAGGAAGGGAAAGGTAACAAGTTTGGGTTTCCACATTTTGAGTTTCACGTCTTTGAGGGATAATGAGGTGCGCTTATTCCTTAGTGATCTTATCTAGGTTTATTTTTTCAAGTAGCCTTTATACACTGATGACTTCATTTATATTTCCTTCATGAACTCCAGACTCATACTTGAACTACCTGCTGTGCATATACACTTGGATGCCTAATATCCTTATTTCCCACAATACATCCAAATCTACTCTACTCCTCAGTCTTCCCCTCTTAGTAAATGGTAACTTCTGTCTTTCTGCTTGATTCAGCCAAGTATTTGGAGACACCAGGATTTCTACCTTGTTGTCACCCTTGACATTTAATTAATCATTAAATCCAATCAGCTGTAGTTTCACAATACCCATATTTAGATACTTTTCAACAACTCAGACCTGACATTCTGATCTAAGACACCACTGTCTCTTGGATAATTGTGACAGCATCCTGTTTTCCCTGCTTCTGCCCTTGCCTCTCCTCATTTTCCTCTCAGGAGCCAGAGTAATGCTTTACAAACATAAGTGAGATTATGTCCCTCATCTACTTAATATCTTCCAGTTGCTTCTCATCTGAACTCAGATTAAAAGAGAAAGTCCTTGTAATGGCCTAAGAGGCTCTACACGTTTGACTGCCCTGGTGTATCTCTGACCTCGTCCCATAGCTGACTGGCTGGCTCCTTCTCCTCCCTTTCTTCCTCTCTTCCTCTCTCCCTGGGAAGTTCCTCCCCCATCTATTTACATGATTCCTTTTACTTCCTTCAGGCCTCTGAAATACCACTTTATTAGCAAGACCTTCTCTAATCACCTACTATAAAATAGCAAACCTCCTGCCTCCCATTTTCTCTTTTTTCCTTTACTCTGCTCTGTTTTTCTCCATAGCACTACATGATGTATTATACATTTATTTCTTTACCTGTCAGTCATCCCTTCCTTTACCACAGTGCAGGCTGCTTGGGGCCTAAAAGCAGGAGCTTGGTCTGTTTTGTTTATGGCGTTTATTTCTTTTTCAAGACAGTTTTTTATGCACGTGTTATAGCAGAAGAGTTCATTCTTTCCCCCCGATTTTAAACAAGTGTATATATAAAAAGTTCTTTTAGTGTTTAATTTGTCTGCTGAGATATTTTGGGAAAACTTAATAAAATAAATAAGATATAGTGGAAGCTAACTGTGTGTGCTAAGCTTAATCTTTAACTTAATATTCTAGCCACTATCGGAAGCGGTCAGCATCACGAGGACGCTCTGGAAGTCGATCTCGAAGTCGCTCACCCTCAGACAAAAGAAGTAAACGTGGAGATGACAGACGGTCTAGGAGCAGAGATAGAGATAGAAGGAGGGAGAGGTCTCGTAGTAGGGATAAAAGAAGATCTCGGTCAAGAGATAGGAAGCGTCTGAGGTAAGACATTAATTAATCTCCAGAAGACCCAGAGTAAATTGGGCTTTCTTAGCTAATTTAGACTTCTTCCTTCAAAAGTGTGTTTTGGACTAGAATTTAGTGACCCTTTGTGAGCCCTCTGCTTTAACCCCAGCTTCTTTAATTAGGTTCAGAAGTGATTTGCCCAGAACAAAGACTGTCTAAACAATACATTAAGTTTGGAAACTTTATGCTGTATTTCCTTGTAATCCAAAGAGAACCCTTGAAGTCCCCTGAAGAGATTAAAAAAAGAAGTAAAAGGTAAGGTAATATGCCATCAAGGGGGGTTCTATTCCAATTTGGTCCCAAGAGAGTTGACCACTGGGTTCAGAGCAGCCCCTAAAGGTGACAGGAGAAGGAAACAGGACAGAGCCATCTCCAAGCCCTGCATACTGTTTGAAACTATTTTGAAGAGCTGTTTTAGACTTAAAACAAAGAATACCTTAATTTTTATGTTACTTTTACTTGTTTACATATTTCTTGGCACCAGTCAAGCAGTCATAACCTTATTGGAGGTGAAAAACAGTCTCTAAATAAAAGTTATCGCCCCTATACCAAAGTAGAATTTTCTCATAAAATAGAAAAGAAAACAAGGTTGTATAGGTGCTGTGAACTGATCACAGTAAGAACTTTGACTTTATCTTTTTAATACATTGGAAAAAGAGATTGAAAAAAATACATGATACTTGGAAAGTATTAACGCATGATGTGCATTATGCTAATTTACTCAATTTTATATTGCTTGGTCCTAGGGACAGTTTGATAAAATTCAGTTAAGTGAAATTGGTGACTTAAGATTTGGGCTTCCCCTTCTTGGTATGAAAGTAGAATCATAAGATTTTAGAGCAAGAAGGATTTTGAGATTATCTAGTGATTCTCCATATTTTATAGAGGAAGTAACAGAACCAGAGAGTTGATTTGCGCGAATCAAGTCACTAGTTAGTAGCAGCACCAGGATAGAAATTCTTGTCTCCTAATCTTAGTATTTGTGATCCTTCCACAGCCCCATCCTTATATGTAGATTTAGACTGTCTTTGAAATTTAGATTTTCCATTACAGGCCTTATAGATCTGTTTTTTTCAACAAACATTATTTTGAAATTAATATCCTCATTTTTTTCTTGATGACTTATAAGAATTGGCTTTACTTATTCTGTATTTAGCTGATTTGGTAGTTAATTGAAATCTCTGCCTTTGATAGTGGTAATAATTAAGAAGTTCTTTCAGCATGGGGAAGAACCATGGTCTGAACTAGAAGCACTCAGTCATAGAATAAATGAAAAGTGTCCCCATTTCAGGCGTTCCAGAAGTAGAGAAAGAGACAGAAGTCGAGAGCGAAGAAGATCTCGAAGTCGAGACAGGAGACGCTCCAGGAGTAGGAGCCGTGGCCGGAGATCCCGATCCTCCAGTCCTGGCAATAAAAGCAAGAAAGCTGAGAACAGGTAATAATTATCATTGGGTTGGATCTGATGGGTAGGTCGGGAACTGACTCTTTCCCTATACCTTCCTTTAAAAAAAAAAAAATTCTGTATAAATAACTACTGAATTTGGCTCCTACCATGAATTGTTGGCTGAATTTTATTTTAATAGGTTATAAAGCTTATAACCTATTCAGTTGGAAATGCTAGATTCTATTAGTTTTAACATTCATAGTGCATTGTTCCCTTATTTATTATCTACTGTTAGTGGTCAGAAATAAATTAAACATCTTTATGGGAACTTTTTTCCTTTGAAATTATTTTCTTAGATAGTATTTCTAACATTGATTAACAATTTTTTAACTCATGGTATGCATTGCTGATTTGGTATTCAGGATGAGTGAACTTGCTTGTGTATTAAATGTACACGTTTCCTTAAGATGCTGGTACTACTCAATCTTGAGATACTATTTATATCTGTTAGACATAATATGTTCACTCTATATTTCTCTTGTCAATGGTTTGTTCTTTATTATTATTTCTAAAGTATAGTAGAATAGTTGATACTTGGATTTGTAACTGTTTTCTGTATATTATACTTATTAGTTATATTTTTCCCATATCACTTATTTTATTTTATAAAGTTTACTTTTATTTTACCAAGGTCAGTGAATAATACATATTGGGCTTATTTTAAACTAAAAATAAAATATGAATTCAGAAAAGTGAATGAAATATAAACATGAAGTTTATTAAATAATGATAAAGCAACATCCATGTACCACCACCAAGGTCAAGAAATGGCACATTGTCAGTACCCTCAGTAGCCCCTCATGGCCCTTCTCTAACCCAGCACTCTACTTACCTAGGTAAAACCACTCTCAACTTTGGTGCTGTAAGTTCCTTGTATTTCTTCATAGTTTTACCATCTGTGTTCACATATGGACGAACAGATTTATGTTTTTTAACTTTACGAATGAGATATACTGGAGACTTATCTGTGTTGCGTATAACAGTAGTTCATTTTCATTGCTGAGTACTATTCTGTGGTATAAACATACTACTATTCATTCTACTGAGAAAGATGTTTGGGTTGTTTTAACTTTTGGACTGTTTGTGGATTTTTGTGTATATATCCTTGTATATATGTGCATGAATTTCCCTAAGGTCTACATCCAGTAGTGAAATTACATGGTCATAGAATAAACATAGCTTCAGTTTTAGTAGGTAATCCCAAGTGCTTTTCAAAGGGTATGTACTAATTAAGACTCCCACCAGCAGTGTATAAGGATTGTGTTGTTTCATACCCTTGCCAGTATAATATTAGTCCTTTTAATTTTTCTTAATTGGTTAGACATGTAATACTAGTATCCTTATGGTTTTAATTTGCATTTCTGTGATTATTAATAAGGGTAAACACCTTTTATATGTTTATTTGTCATTCCAATTTTTTTCTAAAGTACATGTTCAAATCTTTTGCCTATTTTCCTATGGGGTTATTTCTCTCTCTAAAAGTTGATTTATAGGAGGTTTCTGTTTTTGTTTTTCAATATCCTGGATAGTTGTTTTTGACACTTATATGAGTGCAGATATATCTTCCACTCTGGTTTGTCCTTTCACTTTGTAATGATACTTTTGATGAACAGAGACCTAAGAAAGAAGAAACAATTCACAATTCATTTTATGAATTGAGACTAACATAGACATTAAAACCTGACAAGGGCAGTATGAGAAAAGAAACTTACAGGCTATACTTAATCTAAACATAAAGAATTGCATGCCTAACCCAACAATACAGAGAAAAGATAATAAAATCATAACCAATTGAATTTACTTCAGGAGTGGTCGGTTGGTTTAACATTAGAAAATCAGTATAATACTCTATTAATAAGATTGAAGGAGAAAAGTAATAGTTATATAGGTAGATTCAGGAAAAGTCTTTTATTCACATGTATTCATGTTTAAAAGTTCTTAGCAGACATAGTAGAAAAGTATTTGACAAACTGATTATCAAATTAGAAATGTCATAATGTCAAACAAGTCATAAAGTCTTGGTATCTTACAGAAATTAAAATAGTGTGATTTTAGTGTAAGGATAGGCAAATAGATTGGTGAAAACAAAGAGTCTAGAAAGATCCACACATATATTGCAGTTTGATAAATTACTGTGGTGACTTTTTTTTTATTTTGGTATTATTGATATACACTTTTATGAAGATTTCACATGAAAAACAATGTGGTTACTACATTCACCCATATTATTGGGCTCCCCCCCATACCCCATTGCAGTCACTGTCAATCAGTGTAGTAAATGCCACAGATTCACTATTTGCCTTCTCTGTGCTACACTATCTTCCCCGTGACCTGCTCACACCATGTGTACTAAACATAATACCCCTCGATCCCCTTCTCCCTCCCTTCCCACACCCCTCCCCTTTGGTAACCATTAGTCCCTTCCTGGAGTCTGTAAATCTGCTGCTGTTCTGCTCCTTCAGTTTTGCTTCACTGTTATACTCCACAAATGAGGGAAATCATTTGGCACTTGTCTTTCTCTGCCTGGCTTATTTCACTGAGCATAAAATCCTCCAGCTCCACCCATCTTGTTGCAAATGGCAAATGTTAGGATTTGTTTCTTTCTTATGGCTGAATAGTATTCCATTGTGAATATGTACCACATCTTCTTTATCCATTCATCTGCTGATGGACATTTAGGTTGCTTCCCTATCTTGGCTATTGTAAATAGTGCTGTGATAAACATAGGGGTGCATATGTCTTTTTGAATCTGAGAACTTGGTATTCTTTGAGTAAATTCCTAGGAGTGGAATTCCTGGGTCAAATGGTATTTCTATTTTTAGTTTTTTGAGGAACCTCCATATTGCTTTCCACAATGGTTGAACTAGCTTACATTCCCACCAGCAGCGTAGAAGGGGTCTCCTTTCTCTGCATCCTCGCTAGCATTTGTTCTTAGTTTTTTCAATGCTGGCCATCCTAACTGGTGTGAGGTGATACCTCATTGTGGTTTTTATTCGCATTTCCCTAATAATTAGTGATGTGGAGCATCTTTTCATGTGCCTGTCGGCCATCTGAATTTCTTCTTTGGATAATTGTCTCTTCAGATACTCTGTCCATTTTTTAATCGGGTTATTTGCTTTTTGGGTGTTGAGGCAAGTGAGTTCTTTATATATTTTGCTTGTTAACGCCCTGTTGGATATGGTTGAACTAGTCGCTTACAAATATATTCTCCCATACTATAGGATGCCTTTTTGTTCTGTTGATGGTGTCCTTTGCTGTACAGAAGCTCTTTAGTTTGATGTAGTCCCATCTATTCATTTTTTGCTTGTGTTTCCCTTGCCCGAGGAGATATGTTCAGAAAGAAGTTGCTCATGTTTATGTCCAAGAGATTTTTGCCTATGTTTTCTTCTAAGAGTTTTATGGTTTCATGACTTACATTCAGGTCTTTGATCCATTTCGAGTTTACTTTTGTGTATGGGGTTAAACAATAATATCGTTTCTTTCTCTTGCATGTAGCTGTCCAGTTTTGCCAACACCAGTTGTTAAAGAGGTTGTCATTTCCTCACTGTATGTCCATGGCTCCTTTATCATATATTATTTGACCATATATGGTTGGGTTTATATCAGGGCTCTCTAGTCTGTTCCCTTGGTCTGTGGGTCTGTTCTTGTGCCAGTACCAAATTGTCTTGAGTACTGTGGCTTTGTAGTAGAGCTTGAAGTTGGGGAGCATAATACCCCAGCTATATTCTATATTCTTCCTTCTCAGTATAGCTTTGGCTATTCGGGGTCTTTTGTGGTTCCATATGAAATTTAGAATGCTTTTCTGTAGTTCGTTGAAGAATGCTGTTGGTATTTTGATAGGAATTGCATTGTATCTGTAGATTGCTTTAGGCAGGATGGCCATTTTGTCAATATTAATTCTTCCTGTCCATGTGGACGGGATATGTTTCCATTTATTGCTGTGTTCTTTAATTTGTCTCATGAGTGTCTTGTAGTTTTCAGAGTATAGGTCTTTCACTTCCATGGTTAGGTTTATTCCTAGGTATTTTATTCTTTTTGATGCAATTGTGAATGAATTGTTTTCTGATTTCTCTTTTTGCTAGTTTATCATTAGTCTATAGGAATGCAACAGATTTCTGTTTATTAATTTTGTATCCTGCAACTTTGCTGAATTCAGATATTAGATCTAGTAGTTTTGGAGTGGATTCTTTAGGGTTTTTTATGTACAGTATCATGTCATCTGCAAACAGTGACAGTTTAACTTCTTCTTTATCAATTTGGATGCCTTTTATTTCTTTGTGTGCTGTGGTGACTTTTTTTTAATATAATTTATTTTATTATCATTAATTTACAATTACATGTGCAATATTACGATTATTAAACTACCCCTTCATCACGTCCCCCCCACCAACCCCATTACAGTCACTGTCCATCAGCGTAGTGAGATGCTATAGAATCACTACTTGTCTTCTCTGAGTTGTACTGCCCTCCCCGTGCCCCCCCAACATTACATCTGCTAATCGTAATGCCCCTTTTTCCCTCTTATCCCTCCCTTCCCGCCCATTTTCCCAAGTCCCTTTCCCTTTGGTAACTATTAGTCCGTTCTTGGGTTCTGTGAGTCTGCTGCTGTTTTGTTCCTTCAGTATTTTTTCTTTGTTCTTATACTCCACATATGAGTGAAATCATTTGATACTTGTCTTTTTCGGCTTGGCTTATTTCACTGAGCATAATACCCTCTAGCTCCATCCATGTTGTTGCAAATGGTAGGATTTGTTTTCTTCTTATGGCTGAATAATATTCCATTGTGTATATGTACCACATCTTCTTTATCCATTCATCTACTGATGGACACTTAGGTTGCTTCCATTTCTTGGCTATTGTAAATAGTGCTGCAATAAACATAGGGGTGCATCTGTCTTTTTCAAATTGGGCTGCTGCATTCTTAGGGTAAATTCCTAGGAGTGGAATTCCTGGGTCAAATGGTATTTCTATTTTGAGTTTTTTGAGGAACCTCCATACTGCTTTCCACAATGGTTGAACTAATTTGCATTCCCACCAGCAGTGTAGGAGGGTTCCCTTTTCTCCACATCCTCGCCAACATTTGTTGTTGTTTGTGTTTTGGATGTTGGCCATCCTCACTGGTGTGAGGTGATATCTCATTGTGGTTTTAATCTGCATTTCTCTGATGATTAGCGATGTGGAGCATCTTTTCATGTGCCTGTTGGCCATCTGAATTTCTTCTTTGGAGAAGTGTCTATTCATGTCCTCTGCCCATTTCTTAATTGGATTATTTGCTTTCTGTTTGTTAAGGTGCATGAGTTCTTTATATATTTTGGATGTCAACCCTTTATCAGATACGTTTTTTATGAATATATTCTCCCATACTGTAGGATGTCTTTTTGTTCTACTGATGGTGTCCTTTGCTGTACAGAAGCTTTTCAGCTTGATATAGTCCCACTTGTTCATTTTTGCTTTTGTTTCCCTTGCCCGGGGAGATATGTTCATGAAGAAGTTGCTCATGTTTATGTCCAAGAGATTTTTGCCTATGTTTTTTTCTAAGAGTTTTATGGTTTCATGACTTACATTCAGGTCTTTGATCCACCTTGAGTTTACCTTTGTGTATGGGGCTAGACAGTAGTCCAGTTTCATTCTCTTACATGTAGCTGTCCAGTTTTTCCAACACCAGCTGCTGAAGAGGCTGTCATCTCCCCATTGTATATCCAAGGCACTTTTATCAAATATTAATTGACTGTATATGTTTGGGTTAATGTTTGGATTTTCTATTCTGTTCCACTGGTCTGTGGGTCTGTTTCTGTGCCAATACCAAATTGTCTTGATTACTGTGGCTTTGTAGTAGAGCTTGAAGTCAGGGAGTGTAATTCCCCCTGTTTTATTCCTCCTTCTCAGGATTGCTTTGGCTATTCGGGGTCTTTTGTGGTTCCATATGAATTTTAGAATTATTTGTTCCAGTTCATTGAAGAAAGCTGTTGGTAGTTTGATAGGGATTGCATTGAATCTGTAGATTGCTTTAGGTAGTATAGCCATTTTGACAATATTTATTCTTCCTAGCCAAGAGCATGGGATGCATTTCCATTTGTAGTGTCCTCTTTAATTTCTCTTAGGAGTGTCTTGTAGTTTTCAGAGTACAGGTCTTTCACTTCCTTCGTTAGGTTTATTCCTAGGTATTTTATTCTTTTTGATGCAATTGTGAATGGAATTGTTTTTCTGATTTCTCTTTGTTAGTTCATCATTAGTGTATAGGAAAGCAACAGATTTCTGTGTGTTAATTTTGTATCCTGCAACTTTGCTGAATTCAGATATTAGTTCTAGTAGTTTTGGAGTGGAGTCTTTAGGGTTTTTAATGTACAGTATCATGTCATCTGCAAATAGTGACAATTTGACTTTTTCTTTACCAATCTGGATGCCTTGTATGTCTTTGTTTTGTCTGATTGCTGTGGCTAGGACCTCCAGTACTATGTTGAATAACAGTGGAGAGAGTGGGCATCCCTGTCTTGTTCCCGATCTTAGATGAAAAGCTTTCAGCGTCTCGCCGTTAAGTATGATGTTAGCTGTGGGTTTGTCATATATAGCCTTTATGATGTTGAGGTACTTGCCGTCTATACCCATTTTGTTGAGAGTTTTAATCAGGAATGGATGCTGAATTTTGTCAAATGCTTTTTCAGCATCTATGGAGATGATCATGTGGTTTTTGTTCTTCTTTTTGTTGATGTGGTGGATGATGTTGATGGATTTTGGAATGTTGTACCATCCTTGCTTGCATCCCTGAGATGAATCCCACTTGATCATGGTGTATGATCCTATTGATGTATTTTTGAATTCGGTTTGCTAATATGTTGTTGAATATTTTTGCATCTACGTTCATCAGGGATATTGGTCTGTAATTTTGTTTTTTCGTGAGGTCTTTGCCCGGTTTTGGTATTAGGGTGATGCTTGCTTCATAGAATGAGTTTGGAAGTATTCCCTCCTCTTCTATTTTTTGGAAAACTTTAAGGAGAATTGGTGTTATTTCTTCTGTACATGTCTGGTAGAATTCAGAGGTGAATCCATCAGGCCCGGGGGTTTTGTTCTTGGGTAGTTTTTTGATTACCAATTCGATTTCGTCGCTGGTGATTGGTCTGTTTAGTTTTTCTGTTTCTTGCTTGGTCAGTCTTGGAAGGTTGTATTTTTCTAAGAAGTTGTCCATTTCTTCTATGTTTTCCAGCTTGTTAGCATATAGATTCTCATAATATTCTCTTATGATTCTTTGTATTTCTGTGGGGTCCGTCGTTATTTTTCCTTTCTCATTTCTGATTGTGTTTATGTGTGTAGATTTTCTTTTTGTCTTAATGAGTCTGGCTAGGGGTTTATCTATTTTGTTTATTTTTTCAAAGAGCCAGCTCTTGGTTTCATTGATTTTTTTTTTATTTTATTCTTCTCAATTTTATTTATTTCTTCTCTGATCTTTATTATGTCCCTCCTTCTCTTGACTTTGGGCCTCATTTGTTCTTCTTTTTCCAATTTCAGTAATTGTATCTTTAGACTATTCATTTGGGAATGTTCTTCCTCCTTTAAATAGGCCTGGATTGCAATATACTTTCCTCTTAGAACTGCCTTTGCTGCGTCCCACAGAAGTTGTGGCTTTGTGTTTTTGTTGTCATTAGTCTCCATATATTCTTCGATTTCTGTTTTGATTTGGTCGTTAACCCATTGATTAATTAGGAGAGTGTTGTTAAGTCTCCATGTATTTGTGAGCCTTTTTGATTTCTTTCTTAAATTTATTTCTAGTTTTATACCTTGGTGATCTGAGAAGTTGGTTGGTAGGATTTCAATATTTTTGAAATTACTGAGGTTCTTTTTGTGGCCTAGTATGTGGTCTATTCTGGAAAATGTTCCATGTGCACTTGAGAAGAATGTGTATCCTGTTGCTTTTGGGTGTAGAGTTCTGTAGATGTCTGTTAGGTCCATCTGTTCTAGTGTGTTGTTCAGTGCCTCTGTGTCTTTACTTTTTTTCTGTCTGGTTGATCTGTCCTCTGGAGTGAGTGGTGTGTTGAAGTCTCCTAAGATGAATGCGTTGCTGTCTATTTCCTCCTTTAATTCTGTTAGTATTTGTCTCACATATGCTGGCGCTCCTGTGTTGGGTGCATATATATTTATAATGGTTATATCTTCTTGTTGGACTGACCGCTTTATCATTATGTAATGTCCTTCTTTATCTTTTGCTACTTTCTTCGTTTTGAAGTCTATTTTGTCTGATACAAGTAATGCAACACCTGCTTTTTTCTCTTTGTTGTTTGCATGAAATATCTTTTTCCATCCCTTCACTTTTAGTCTGTGTATATCTTTGGATTTGAGGTGAGTTTCTTGTAGGCAGCATATAGATGGGTCTTGCTTTTTATCCATTCTGTTACTCTGTGTCTTTTGATTGGTGCATTCAGTCCATTTACATTTAGGGTGATTATTGATAGGTATGTACTTATTGCCATTGCTGGCTTTAGATTCGTGGTTACCAAGGGTTCAAGGGTTGCTTCTTTACTATCTAACAATCTAACTTAACTTTCTTGTTAAGTTATTGTAAACACAGTCTGATGTTTCTTTATTTCTCTCCCTTCTTATTCCTCCTCCTCCATTCTTTCTGTACTAGGTGTTTTATTCTTTGCCTTTAGTTAGTATTTGGATGGTCTGCTTTCTTTGCTATGATTTTATTTTCTCTGGTGACATCTTCTTAGCCTTAGGTGTGCTTCCATCTAGAGCAGTCCATTTAAGATATCCTGTAGTGGTGGTTTATGAGAGGCAAACTCTCTCAACTTTCGTTTGTCTGGAAATTGTTTAATCCCTCCATCATATTTAAATGATAATCGTGCTGGATACAATATTCTTGGTTCGAGGCCCTTCTGTTTCATAACGTTAAATATATCATGCCATTCTCTTCTGGCCTGTAAGGTTTCTGTTGAGAAGTCTGATGATAGTCTGATGGGTTTTCCTTTGTAGGTGATCTTTTTTCTCTCTCTAGCTGCCTTTAATACCCTGTCTTTATCTTTGATCTTTGCCATCTTAATTATTATGTGTCTTGGTGTTGTCTTCCTTGGGTCCCTTGTGTTGGGAGATCTGTGGGCTTCGGTGGACTGCGAGACTATTTCCTTCCCCAGCGAGGGAAAGTTTTCAGCAATTATTTCTTCAAAGACACTTTCTATCCCTTTTTCTCTCTCTTCTTCCTCTGGTACTCGCATAATGCGAATTTTGTTCCGTTTGGATTGGTCACACAGATTTCTTAATATTCTTTCATTCCTAGAAATCGTGTTATCTCTCTGTGCCTCAGCTTCTCTGTATTCCTGTTCTCTGATTTGTATTCCATTAACAGTCTCTTGCATCTCATGCAGTCTGCTGTTAAGCCCGTCGACCGCTTGACTGATTTCTGCATTGTCTTTCCTCACTTCCCTCACTTCCTCCCTCAGCTCTTGCACATTTCCCTGTAGGTCCATCTCATGGTTATGACTTTTATTCCGAATTCTTTTTCAGGAAGACTGTGCATTTCCATCCCTTCAGGCTCCCTCTCTGGGGTTGTCTGGTTGATTTTGGTCTGAACCATATTCCTCTGTCTTTTCATGGCTGTAGAATTGGTCACTGGTAGTTGCCACGTATGTCAGCTGGGCTCTTTAAGACTTTGAAAAGAGGAAAAAAAAGAAGAAAGAAAGAAAGAAAAAAAAAAGAAAGAAAGGAAAAAACAAAAAAACAAAACAAAATAAAAAAACAAAAAAAAACGCCCACCGGGTGTAGATTCTGTGGGAATGCTGTAGGTGGTGCTATTGCCCCACTATTCCGCAGCTGTAGCTGTGCCGCTCCGCAGGGCCCTTTATCGCTCTGGCAGGGGTGTGAAGGAATAGGAGGCTTTTGATCTCAGTGAGAAGTATGGCTCCGCTTTCCCAGTTGCCAGGTAAGGCGTCTGAAACTCCCCAGGACTCCCAGCCTGCTGGGCTGAGTGTGCTGGGGTGATCCGGCTCCTCTGCTGGGCTCCTGTCTCTTTAAGACCGCTGAAGAAAGCGCGCGCTTTTTTTTTTCCTTCCCGGGAGCCGGCTGCAAGCACCCTGGGGCGTTCCCCGCTCAGATTCTGCCCCTCTGTCTCTCCAATCTCCGCTGCACTCCGCAATGTGGGTCAGCGCTCCCCGTGCAGGTCACCGGGGCTGGCTACTTTGCGGGGTGTACTTCCACTCCCTCCCGGCTCTGAATCCTCTCCTCCCGCCGGTGCGCTGGGGTGGGGGAGGGCTCGGGTCCCGTCTTGTCGCGGCTCCGTATCTTACCCACCTCTTGGGGTGCCGAGTCCTCTCGGGTGTAGCCGCACGCTGTGCGCTTTCCTGTGTATTCTCGTCTCTCTTTTAGGAATAGATGTATTTGCTGTGTTTTCGTAGATAAATACAGTGTTGGCAGGAGATTTCTGCCGCCCTGCTCACGCCGCCATCTTCCCGGAAGTCCCTTCTAAGTCATTTTAAAAAGTACTGATCATAAGTAAGGAAAAAAGATCAACTAATTTGATTACATTAAAATTAAGAAATTTTATTATAATGTGTCATAAATATGTTCAAAATCAAGGCTATGGGGATTTAAAATATTACATACATAAGTTATCTTGTAGAATATTTATGTCTTGGTATCTTGCTCCATTTGTTAAATTTTACCATTATTCTTATATGATATATCCACTGTTTTCTTGGGTGACTTTCCAAATATTTAATAATCTTTACAGTTAGTATCACGAGATTAAATTTTCATTCTATTTTCATGGTGTTTGTTAATGGAATATAAAAGTGCAGTTGACTCTTGGAAGTTTATTTGTTGCCTAAAAAGTAAAATGCGAGTCTGTGAAAGTATTTTAAAATAAATGTTTCCTAGTATAAGTAGATGATGTCTCTCTTTTCTCTCTCTTTTTGGTAGATCTAGGTCCAAAGAGAAAACAGATAGTGGGGAAGGTTCTAAAGAGAAGAAAAAAGACAAAGATGACAAGGAGGATGAAAAAGAAAAAGATGCTGGTGTATGTTTACTAACAAATAATCATACCTAATTTGTTTCTGCAATCACAAATTCTTGTTACTTTTTTTAATGCTGTGGTTTTTAAAAAAAAATATTATAATTTATGTAAAATAAACATAAAATAATAGTTGTCCCCATGAGAAATTTTTTTGAAATGTGTTGCATATCTATATGCATTATCTGTTTTTATTTATAAAATGTGATCATACTATATGCATTAATTCTGTACCTTGTTTTTTGTTGATTTTTAAGTTGCACATTTTATCTATATTTAAGGACTTAAGAATGATAAACACCAGTATACCTACCATCCAACTTAAGAAATAGCATACTTGCCGTTTTCATTTGTTATATTTTGGAGATCTTTCTATAGCTGCATACATAGATTTAACTTACTGTTTTTAATGCTTTCATAGTGTTCTGCTGAAATGGGTAAAGAGATGTGTCCACCTTTTCATGGATATTTAGGTTGTTTCCATTGTGCAACTATAAACAGTTGTGCATTAATCCTCATACATATATTTTTTGTGAATATAGTATAAGGTAAATTGCTATCAGTGAAATGGTTTTGTCAATGGGTTTATTTAGATAAATAGTGTCAAATATTTCTCTAGAAAAGTTGCATCAATTTTGAAGTAAGATTTTAGACATGAAAATGTTTGTTTCCTCACATCCTGGCCCACCTTGGAATTTTAGAACTTAATTTTTACCAGTGTGTTAGGAGGTATTGGCATTTTGTTTTTGGAGTTGCATGTCGTAAAGATAAGTGAATATTTTAAAATGCTATGAACATAATGTAAATTTGTAATATACATAAAGTATCTTAAGTTTATTTACTATTTGTACTTTGAATTGCCTGTTCATATTTTTTGTCCATTTTAGAATTCATTATAGCTTCACTTCTGTTTGAGTTTGTTCTGTTTTTTTAGTGTTTCTTTTTCTTGAGGGACTTTATTGTTGAGAAGGGTAGCTAAGAAAAGGATACAACGTGAGAAGTTTGGAGGTCTGGTTTCTGAACTAGTTTCTTCTATTGAATCACCAGGTGACCTTGAGAAAAACACACAGGTTTCTGGGGCTCATCTTTAGAGAGAATGAAATTATAAAGGATATAAATTCAGGAACAAAACTTTTTTTTAAGAAATTTATTTGAAAAATACAAATATAACCATATTATAAAATATTTAGAAAGTCAGGAATACTTCTTTTTAATCCTAGCTGCCCAAAACATTATCACTATTACAATTTTGTAATATTTTCTTCAGCTGCTTATCACATGTGCATACATATCTATAACACTAGCATATATAAAATTTTGACTTCTATAATGCTTAATCTTTCAGTCCCTGGTTATGGCTGTGAAAGTGATTTGCTGTCTCCTCTTGAGAACATTATTCATAATCTTGATAAAGGCCTTAGAATGGCTATTTCTAGGAAACAGACCTAAAACCTAAAATACCAAATTCTTGATCACGTTGAGGACTAGCTTTCATTTGCTCACTAGTTTATAATAGGAAATTGCTCTTCATGGGGGCAAATTTTGGAGGAGTTTAGAAGATTTAAAGTAGAGAATAAGAAATAACTAGGGAACTTTGCTTGCTTTCTACTTTGGGGAAGAAATTGAATTCATTTGTGCATATTGCTTATAACCTAAATGAGATTAATTTATGGTTGAAGTCTTTCTGCTTTCTTAATTGAAGATGCTTTTTATTGTGATTTCATTTTGCTGGTATATTTATGGATATATTTAAAAGATGTGATCTAATTCTGGTCTAAATTTAGGAATTTGCATATGCATCTGTTTTTCATTATTTATACTTTGGAAGTTATTTTTGTACTTCGGAGAAGTTATTGTTTACTTGAAGTAATATTTTTAATCCTTGTTTCCCTCTTTCTCTCTCTTTTTTCCCCAAGAATTTTGACCAAAATAAGCTGGAAGAAGAAATGAGAAAGCGAAAAGAAAGAGTAGAAAAATGGCGAGAAGAGCAGCGTAAAAAGGCCATGGAAAACATAGGGGAATTGAAAAAGGAAATTGAAGAGATGAAACAAGGGAAAAAATGGAGTTTAGAAGATGATGATGGTATATTCATTTGTTAAACTATGGCCTATGTAATAATTCATGTAGAATATTCTAGAACTATGAGTAATATTTCATATTGGGATTTATTATGGCTAAATATAACTTAATGTTTGCTTACTTTAACTGTTTTTAAATGTACAGTTCTGTGGCATTAAGTACATACACGTGTTGTGCAACCATCACCACTGTCCCTTTCCAGAACTTTTTCATCATCTCAAACAGAAATTCTATACCCATTAAACATTAATTCTCCTTTTTTCCCCATCCTCTACCCTGCATCCTGGTAACTTTTGTTTTTTGCCCATGAATTTGCCTGTTTTAGGCACCTCATATAAGTGGAATTGTATATTTGTCCTTTTGTGTCTGGCTTATTTCACTTAGCATAATGTCTTCTAGGTTCATCCATGTTGTAGTATGTATCAGAATTTCCTTTTAATGGCTGAATAATATTCTGTTATGTGTATATACCACATTTTGTTTACCTGTTCATCTATTAGATAAATGGGTTGCTTCCACTCTTTTGGCTATTGTGAATAATGCTACTATGAACATGTGTGTGCAAGGATCTATTTGAGTTCCTGATTTCAGTTCTTTAGGGTATATACCTAGAGGTGGAATTGCTGGATTCATATTGAGATTTTGAATGCTCCTTTTAATATTTTTGTTGAAATTTAAGTAGGTAGTGTTTAGTAAGCATCACTGATTTTACTTTAGAATGGAGAGCTGGTGCTTATGGGCATAGTCAGTAAATAGCTCTTTAATTATTTTACTACAGATGTTAGTAATGAGGATAAATTAAGGGCATGTTGTCAAGTCTTTCTTCTGATTTTCCATAACTTAGAAACATTTCCTCTCCATATCTGACTTTGACTTTTGAAGTTTTAGTAAAGTAGGAGAGTGTGGATTTTATAGGAAAACAGAATTTTGCTGAATTTTCTGTGAAAATTCCTGTGAATGTTTCATTTTCTGTGAAAGTACCTCAAAGTGGTTTTAAGTAGATGAATGGATTATATCTTTAAGTAGTAATGAATATCTTAGTTGTATAAAAAAGTTTAGATTATCTTCAGTTAAGAATGTGCCATTTTTTTTCTGTGATTTAAAGAGAGGTAATTGAAAGGAAAGAAATAATTATAGCATTATTTAGCAGACAGTGTTTTAGTTCTGCTCCTAGTATTGTAGTTATAAAATTTAATACTGGAGATCCATTTTTTAGGCATTATTTTTTGCCTCTTTCCATTAATAATTTATAATTTATTACTTTTTTCATTATTATTATTAAAAACTAATATGTGCTTGATATGAACACTTCCAAATGTGAGTTTTTGAACTGCAGTATACCTGGTTAATTGGAAAAGAGGGTGTTTGGGTAGTGAGAGAAAAAGTTATAATAGTGTTTGAGATCTGATTGTGAAGTATTTCTTTTTGACACATGTACAAAGAAAGTATTCTGGTATTTTAGATGATGAAGATGATCCTGCAGAAGCTGAAAAAGAAGGAAATGAAATGGAGGGTGAGGAACTAGATCCATTAGATGCTTACATGGAAGAAGTGAAAGAGGAAGTGAAAAAGTTTAACATGAGAAGTGTGAAAGGTGGTGGGGGAAATGAAAAGGTAGGAAATTTTTCCTTATTTTAGTTTTAAAGATTTATATTGCATAACTTTAATTCATTGTTGCATAGATCTGCTATTGACTTGCATGGCTTTATAAAGTTAATGTTTTTGTTTCTTCCCTGTCTCAGAAATGCTGATTCTAGTGAATTTTAACTATAAATGTTCTTTCAAGTCACTCTTAACCACCATCATCTTGTTCAATATCTTTACTTCCTGTTGCCTTCTCAGTAGGTCCTCTCCAAGACTTCTCCAGCACCTCCACTTTCGTCACCTTTCATGCTCCTGATTCCCTTTACCGTAATATTTTTTTCTTTAATAGCAGTTAGTACTTTTTGACAGATCATGTAATTTATCATGTTTATTGTTTGTCCCTTTTCTAAAATAAAAGCTCCCCAAGAGCAGTGACCATTACCTGTTTTGTTTATTGATTTATCCTAAGCTCCCAGAATAGCATCTGGCTTGTTGAATAAGTGAAAAGTATCACTTAGTGATATTTTGAAAATAAATTATTACATTATACTATATGTAATTATATATTATGCAATAAACTGAGTATTAATATATTATAAAATATGTGATTATATTACATTTTAAAATTTAAGCAAATTAATAAGGAGAAAACAGACTACTTTTTGTCTTTTACTAATTAAGTTGTCACTAATAACTGAGTTAATTCAGATTGTAAATTGTGACAGTTATTGTTTCAGTTGGCATGTAATTTGTGTCTCAACTTTGCAAAATATTTTATATTTCTTTTTTATTTTAGAAGTCTGGGCCAACAGTTACAAAAGTTGTCACTGTTGTGACAACCAAAAAAGCAGTTGTAGATTCTGATAAGAAGAAAGGTGAGCTGATGGAGAATGACCAGGATGCTATGGAGGTAATTCTTCATTGATTTTGACTTTGTTAATGATGCTGTCCTAGAGGTACTTACTAGAAAGCTTTGATGGAGCTGTGCTTTTCAGTTATTCAACCTACTGTTAGGAGGAATTCTTACTTTCTCAACAGTGTTGTACATAAATATCCAGTTGATAGAACATTCTAACATCTTTGACCTCTTAATATATGCCCCTTTTTTTATTCCTCTTTGCCCTCATCAGCTCACATCAGGTATATAATAGAGAAGAAATGAAGTGACAGTAAATTAGTTTTCTTCCTAGTAATATGCATTATAAAGACTTATATAGAGAAAACTATAGCAAAACTTAATTAAAGCTATATGGAATCATTATTCTAGGTTTATGTTGTTGTAATTTTCTGTAAGGGCAAAGAAAAAAAGAAACAAGTTGAAAAATTCAGAAAGTAAAAAAGTAAAAGCCAAATAATATTTTCTAGGAGTGGAGGGTTATTTTTTTCCAAAGTGGTTTACTATTTTATTTATGTATTTATTTAGCATTTGTTTCTTTTTTTAAAACTTGTTTTTATTACAGTGAAGTTGATACACAGTGTTATGTTGGTTTCAGATGTACAACATACTGACTGGACAATTGTATACATTACTAGGTGCAGGAGTGAGGATTTTAAAAGCTAGGACTATTTCTTCCCATCAGGAGAAAATAGTAATGGATTTAATTTTTCACTTTGTGTTTTAATTATAGTATTCTTCAGAGGAGGAGGAAGTTGATCTTCAGACAGCCCTTACAGGCTATCAGACAAAACAGAGAAAACTTCTAGAACCAGTAGATCATGGAAAAATTGAATATGAACCATTCAGAAAAAACTTCTATGTTGAAGTTCCAGAACTAGCAAAAATGTCTCAAGAGGGTAAAAATTTTTTATTAATTTGTTGGTTATTGTGAGAGCAGAGGAGGATGTACATTACTTTGCCTGGGAGGAATGTGGATAGACCTGCAAGTTGATGCATGAGGAGGAGGAATTGGTTTACCTGGAGAAATGAGTGGAAACTAGTAGGGGAGAAGTCGTTCTAGGAGTGGGAACATCATCTGCAAAGATTCAGAGCAGTGAATTATGTGGAAGTATTAAGAAAAAGCAAAAATTAGTTTGGCTTACATAGTTTAAATTTTTAGGGCTGAAAGTACTTTTCGTATGAAATTAAATAAATAAAATATGGTTAGCCTTTTCCTTCTGGGATTTGAGTTAGGAAATGATGTGAATCTGTAATATTGGTAGAATAAGAAAAATCTGGTCACCTCTTGCTTGGACAGCAAGTGGTTTTATTACTTGTCAGTCATTGTTCTTTTATTGCTGTTGCAATAAAAAGAAAGCCAAATTTGTGGAAATTAGGGTATTTCTTTTTGTCCTTAGTTGGTTACAACAGTAATTGCTGTAATGATCTCTCTGAGGTGTTGAATGCTTTGTCCTGTAGCTTTTCTATGGAAGTATCTTTGGTAGCACAAAAAAAAAGGAATGGCAGTTTCTTAATATTACTGTAATTGAAAAGGAGGCACTACTTGAACAATATTTATGAGTTCTTAATCTGGATTTTGTTTTATAGAGGTGAATGTATTTCGGTTGGAAATGGAGGGCATTACCGTTAAGGGAAAAGGTTGCCCCAAACCAATTAAATCGTGGGTTCAATGTGGCATTTCCATGAAGATCTTAAATTCTCTCAAAAAGTAAGTGGTTATTAGGCTGTCCACATTTTCCCACATTTTTCAGGGTCTTATTCCTCAAAATAGCTATTTCACATAAATATCTTCCTTGCCTACATTTTTACCTTAATAGAAAAAGTTACTTTTTTTCTTCAACAGCTTTATTGAAATATAATTTATATACTACAGATTTACCCTTCAAAGTGTACAGTTCAGTGATTTTTCACTATAATTGTGGAGTTGTGCCATCTTCACCATAATCTAAGTTTAGAACATTTTTACTATCCCCCCAAAAGACCTGTATCCATTAGAAGTCAGTCTCTTACTCTTCTACCCTAGGCAGCCACTAATCTACTATCCTCATAGGTTTGTCTATTCTGGACACTTGATATAAATGGAATCATACTAATGTAGTCTTTTGTGACTGGCTTCTTTCATTTAGCATAAAACAATTCCAGAGTTCATTCGTGATGTAGAAGTTCTCAGTACGTCATTCCTCTTGGCCAAATAATATTTCATTGTATATGGTCATTCCATATCTTGGAAAACCTTATTCTTGTAGGACTTAGGCCAGAAATTTCAATTCTTACCTTGTCCTTCTTTGGTTTGCTTTTTAAGGCATGGCTATGAAAAGCCCACACCAATTCAAACCCAGGCGATTCCTGCTATAATGTCTGGACGAGATTTGATCGGTATTGCCAAGACAGGAAGTGGAAAGACCATTGCTTTTCTCTTGCCCATGTTTAGACACATCATGGATCAGAGGTCATTAGAAGAAGGAGAGGGGCCAATAGGTACAATTCCTTTCATTAAACAATTGTTTTGTTAACAACTTTGTTGTCAGTTAACCAGAAAGACCTGATTCTTTATCATGTTCTAAATTATAACAATAAAGATGTCTTTATGTACATTTCCTTTATAAATTTGGCACTTTGGGGCTGATTTCCCCTTACCAGCAGGTGGAGTTGAGAATCTTCAGAGCACTGGAGTGACATCTCAGAAGTACAAAAACAGCCTCTCCTGGCACAGCTCAATTTTTAAGCTCTGACTCGGCAGGTAGACTCCTCGTGCATCTATCTGTTTATTTATATTGAGGTTTGTTCTTAGGCCAGTATCAGTGGATCTATAAACTCAACATAGAAGATCATAGGGAAATTATTTTCCTTTTTTTTTTTCAGCCTTAAAAGGCTATAGTGCCAACATTTCATTCAGGATTTAGGTATTCAGATTCATATTTCTTGATTCATTTGGCAAAGATGTCTTCAGCAAATTTGAGTAGGGTTTTGGAAGGTTGTTCAACTCCTCTCTTGAAAATAGAGGGTGTGGTATATTTCTCCTCTGTGCCCTTCAGACCAAGGTTGTTTCTGGAAGCCACAGTATGGCCCTGCAGCACAGTGAGTCACTTGATTATCTTTGCTTTGTGATTTGCCGTTGAGAATGATTTGTATTACATTCAACCAAGATCCTGATGATCTAGTGAGGCATTTAACTTTCATTTATCTTCCTATAGCATGTTCTTAAAAATCTACTAAAATTATCCTTCACCACAAGCTCTACTATTTATTATAAAGTTTCTGAAATAAGGTTTTCAGAGGTGTGTGAAACAAAACAAATGAATTAGACTAAGCAATCTGAATTTTATTGTAGAGGTTAAATTTAATACTTTAAAGCATAGCCTCAAGAATTTTGGTGGCTAGGCTTTTGACATATTTATCTTTTCAGCTGTCATCATGACTCCAACTCGAGAACTGGCTTTACAAATTACTAAAGAATGTAAGAAGTTTTCAAAGACCTTGGGACTCAGAGTGGTCTGTGTTTATGGAGGAACAGGAATCAGTGAGCAGGTAGTTAAAAGGAACCTTCAGTTTTTCCATTCTTTTTTTAAATGGAATGATTTAATACATAATGTAAAGTGATTTTTTATTTTAGTGTTTTGTATGGTGGTTGTTTCTAGAATCTTAAAAATAGGTGTGAAAATAATAGAATGAATTATGTTAGTTCTGTTTTAGAATTTTGCATCATTTTTATACCCTAGGTTTCTTGTTTCTCTTTGTCCTACCTCACTCAAGGCATATTTTTTTTCCATTTTACAAATAAGGAAATAGAAAGGTTAAGTAAGTTGTCCAAAGTCTTCAGGTTAAGAAGAACTTGTGTCTTCTGATTCCTGGACCAGCATTTATTTTCTCTTAATTCATGTGACATTCTTAAAAGGTGGTGATGAATGGGATGCATTAATACCAGAGTTTCATCTGAAGTCTTAAATGATTTGAGCAAGAATTATTTAAACATGTCTTCATTCACTCTTCAGTTTGACGTCTGTCCAAGTGTCTTCTAAAGAATGTTATTATTTCATCAGATTACTTTGCTTTAACTAAAAAAAGATGAAAAAATGGATTCTGTGAGCAAGTAATTTTGGAAATGTTGGATTATACAAACTTAAAAGAGGATTCTTTCCTTTAAGACTTCTTAATCTTTAATAAGCTAATATACATTGTGATGTTAGGAAAATGAGATAAATTAAATGGCGTTTTCTGAATTTAGCCACAAAACCCTTTCTGTGGACCAGTGTTCTCAGGTTCTGGAACACACTTGGGGAACACTCCTTTTGTTACCCCATTGCTATTTTAAACACTTGAAGTCAGTTTTCTGAGTTATCTGTGTCAATTTTTTTTTGACCACACCCTATAGTAAATACATTTACAAAAGAAACTGGAATATGTGTGCATATTTATGTAGATGTCAGACAAAAGCTTTATGATGTCTAATACATTCTGATATTTTCCTTTCTGTTTCATTTTTAAAATACAGATTGTGACCCACTAACATTATGAGTCACTAATAGAAACAACTCTCAGTTTGAAAAACATTGCTGCTCTGTATAATTAATTATTGCTCTATGTTCCTTTCTTGGTTTTGAGGGATCATGTCAGATCAAAGTTGGTAAAAATCTCTAGTTTTCATTGATTTCAGTTACAGCACTGTGTGGTCATGTTGCCACCGCCTGTGCTGTTGGCCCTGCTCCAGCATTCGAGACACACGGAGGAGGTGGGAGAGTCTCCTAATCGAACTTCTTTGTCTTAACCTTTAGAGCCGTGCAAGGACCCCAGACAATATCGTATTTTCAGATCTGTTTAAATAAGTATTAGTGATAAACAGACTACAAAATTTAATCTTTTTTATTAGATTGCTGAGCTGAAAAGAGGTGCTGAAATTATTGTTTGCACACCTGGCCGAATGATTGACATGTTAGCTGCTAACAGTGGTAAGTTAGGGGTATTTTTTGGTTCTCTTCTCTCCTTTTTGAATTCTATACATTTTTGTTAAATCAAAGTAGATACAAGAAACCGCCAAGGGTTTCTACATGTCTTCTTAAAGCCGTAATATCTTAAAATTTGTATTGTAACAAGCTTGTTGAAAGTTTGTAATATTTTTGCAATTTAATTTAGAATTTATTTTCAAGATTACCTCCATCTGATCTTTCTATCACTCAATGTAGATTTTTAATCCAATTTTGGCCTAACTTTCCTTTTAAAAGGGTGGAAGACTTATCTTTTTTTTTTAATTATAAAATGCAGACTTTTCCCCAAGGACCTAGTATTTTTTTACAATACTGGATACATTAAGATATTGCAGCTTCAGGAAGTTTTATCTTCTGTAAATACTGCATGTTTTAAGCTCAAATATTGTGCTTGTTAAATAATTCCCTATCAAAACTGTTACTAAACTGTTGACATTATTTAACTTCTGTGGAGAAAGGCCCTTCAAGATATATAGAACTGGGCTTCCGAGACTTAAACCATCAAAGGTAGGTAATTTAATGCTGTTCCCAACCTTGTAAAAGTAATTGGTGCTGCAAATGTTAGTATGGAATACTTAAATATTAAAAAAACATTTATTTTGGCTTATTTCTATTTTTTGAAGAAAATGCTTTTAAAGGTTTCTGTTGCAGTATTCAGTGTATACATAATAAGAGTATTAAAAACTGTGAGTAATGCATGTTTCTAATAGCATTCTGCTTGTATTCTGTATACATTTAATTGTTCATGAAGTTGGCAAAGTGACATTACAATTGTTTAATAAGTCATTGTGCTTGTACAACATAAGAAAAGTTTTGAGTTGGATGTTGATGAAATAATCCCTTGTTTTTTTTCAATGCTGCATTGATTAAGTCTCCTGAAATTCATCTTGATTAATTTACCTTTTTCCCTTATCTGTTCTTTTGGTTTATATTTAATAACTATTTTATACATGTTTTTGCCAGGTGATTGATTCAGCAATTGATAGAAATGCTTGTGTTAATCCTTTAGAGAGAATTTCCTGTGTATGTACTTAGTTTTCACTGGCTAAGAAGCCAGTTATATTTATTTAAACTAGTGGGAACACTTAAAAAAATTGGATTTTATGTCTTTGTATGATAGTGTATATACATAATAATTTGGTATTTATAGAATTTTTGTGTAAGATGTTACTTAATGATTGAATAGCATCTCATTAATGTTAACATGCCCATTAGAATCTTCTAACTCTATATGGCATACATTATAAAGTAATATAAAGAGGTTTTTTTGCGTCTGAAATAGTTAGCACTGGAACTTGCTTTCCACACATACGCTGTAATCTCTAATATGTTTTTTCCTAGGTGATGCTGTCAAATAATGGCTGATGTGGCTCGATGCTTCATCTCAGTCTTAGTTTTATGATGTGTTTTGGAGAGGGCTGTTTTCTGAATTTTACAGGTTCTTCAGGCCCTATGATGGTATGCAAGAGACGAGTTTGACAAAATAAAGGGCCTCATATACCCACTGCCAGAAAGTAATTGCCATTAGATTAAGATATTGTAGACCAAAATTTCTTTTCTCTGTTTAAAGAAACCTCACTTACCCCTCTGGTTAAGTCAAGTCAGGCATTTTAGTTCCCTTTACAGTTTTTTAAAGTTCTTAGTAGACATAAAATGAATTGTGACTGATTTTTAGTCTTCTTTTTTGTCTTTATTTTTTTCCTGATCTCAGGTCGGGTTACAAATCTTCGAAGAGTGACTTACGTTGTTTTAGATGAAGCAGACAGAATGTTTGACATGGGCTTTGAACCACAGGTAATCATTAAAGTTCTTAGTGTTTTGAACTGGAAAATAAACCTTGTAACTGCCATGGGAGTGAAATGTTTGTGTGGTTTCTGAAATTAACACATACATTTTTGTTGCATGGTACCTGTGGATTGGGGATATGGAATTAAAATAGATATTTATGTTTTGAATTCCTCATATAACTCGTTCAGGAGGTATTTTCAAAGGCTTTCCTTAGCCATCTAAAACCATTACTGGTAAAATTAGAATTGGACTGCTAATAATCGAAGCTTAAGCTTTTGTAATTTATAGTTTCTATTTTACTTCCAAATAAATTACTTCAATTTATGCTTTTAACTACTGTATGATCTAAATAGCACATATTACTTACATTCTCTAAATGTAAAAATTAAGGCCCAAAGCATTTGTCTAGCTTAGACTTTTATATTCCTTATACATGCTATTTGCTCAAACACAAAATTTCTGTGATATAAATTTAGAAAAACACATGCTAGAAGGTGGTAGAAATTTTTCTTAACATGAGAAATATGAGTTGTCAATGTGGTATGGATGCCTGTTCCCCTCAATTTTTTTTTAATCACAAATTGCAGTAATAGAAATTGTGTCTTGAAAGGGATAAGGTTAAAGTCATGTTCAGTCTTATTCATGTATTCTCCAAAAATGTATTGCCCACTATATGATAGTGCATATATTGAATTTAGATGTAGGGAGCCTGTTCTAAATGAGAAATAGAGCACAAAAGAAGGTAAACAGGGTTATGGTAACACTTGAACCATATGAGAACAGTTAAAGGCATGAGAAATATTTAGCTAGGAGTAGAGGCCTTGATAGCATCCTTAGTCTGAAAAAGTCTGTCCTATGAAACAATCATTTTATTTATCCTTTGTGCCCCACGTAGTAGAACCGGGAAACTTCCTGTGGGAAGCTATAGGGAGCTTGATCTGAATGTAATACGAGAAAGGACTAGATAAGCATTATTTAGAGATGAAACGGGTTACCTTGTGGGAGGGGGACAGGTAGTGAATATGTTTTTCATTCATGTGTTTGAGTAGAGGAAGGGGGTCCATTTGTGGAAGGAGAGTAAGAGGGAATTAAAGAATCAGATGGAACCTGGAACTAGGTGCACTCTGATGTCTTTGCCAGTCATGGAAAATCTTAGATACTACATTAATGCTTAAGGTAGATATAGTGATAGGGCCTTTCTGGTATGTCAGGTTTTTCCAGAATGAGGTCAAACCCATTCTCTTAGCATAAGTGTATGACAGAGAATGCTGAGTGTTATTTATTTGTTGATCACTAAAGACCCGTTGAAGAGAAGAAATTTTAGATTAAATCCATGATTGTTTTGTGAGCCGTAGTGTAGATTGAAATATGCTGGGTTGGGGTTCAGTGCCAGAGACCACTGGACATACCACAAGTGAATGACAATCTGCATATTGACTGACATCTACAGAAGAGTTGGCAGGGAGCAGTATGCCTCCACACATGATTCTGTATTGAAGTAAGTGGTAAAATTGTGAATTAAATCAACTCTGGCCACTGAGTGTATGTACAAACATCTTTCAGAGTGTGCATGAAGCATACCTGGTGTACAACAACGAGGGCAGAAGGTACAGGGCTTTACTTTTCCACATGGAAGTGTATACAGGCTGGTAGGTGGAAAGGCACATAGGGAGATTTTTGTGAACTGTTTTAAATTGTACACTTTCAGAGCCAAAACGAGTTTTTTCATTTTTTATTTTTTTAAATTAAGGTATCATTGATAAAAAACCTTATGAAAGTTTCTCATGAACAACATTGTGGTTTCAAAATTCACCCATATTATCTAGTCCCATGCCCCTACTCCTCTCCCCTGACCCCCTGCAGTCACTGTCCATCAGCATAGTAAGATGCTATAGAGTCATTGTCTTCTCTCTGCTATATTTCCTTCCCGGTGACCTACCTGTATTGTGAGGGCCAATTATGATGCCTCTTAATCCCCGTCTCCTTCCCTCCGCCCCCCACGCTCCCCAACCACCTCCCTTTTGTAATTGCTAGTCCCTTCTTAGAGTCTATGAATCTGCTGCTGTTTTGCAAAACAAGAATCTTTAAAGGATAAGATAATAGGGTTTCTTAAGAAGACCAGAGTGCACAGAGTAACAGAATGGATAAAAGAGCAAGACCCATCTATATGCTGCTTGCAAGAGACTCACCGCAAACTCAAAGATATACACAGACTAAAAGTGAAGGGATGGAAAAAGATATTTCATGCAAACAACAAAGAGAAAAAAGCAGGTGTTGCAGTACTTGTATCAGACAAAATAGACTTCAAAACGAAGAAAGTAACAAGAGATAAAGAAGGACATTAAATAATGATAAAGGGGGCAGTCGAACAAGAAGATATAAGCATTATAAATATATATGTACCCAACAGAGGAGCACCAGCATATGTGAAACAAATACTAACAGAATTAAAAGAGGAAATAGACAGCAATGCATTCATTTTCGGAGACTTCAACACACCACTCACTCCAAAGAACAGATCAACCAGACAGAAAATAAGTACAGACACAGGGGCACTGAACAACACACTAGAACAGATGGACCTAACAGACATCTACAGAACTCTGCACCCAAAAGCAGCAGGATACACATTCTTCTCAAGTGCACATGGAACATTTTTTTCCAGAACAGACCACATACTAGGCCACAAAAAGAACCTCAGTAATTTCAAAAATATTGAAATCCTACCAACCAACTTCTCAGATCACAAAGGTATTAAACTAGAAATAAATTTTAGAAAGAAACCAAAACGGCTCACAAATACATGGAGACTTAACAACATTCTCCAAATTAATCAATGGGTTAACGACCAAATCAAAACAAATCAAAAGAATATATGGAGACTAATGATAACAACAACACAAAGCCACAACTTCTGTGGGACGCAGCAAAGGCAGTTCTAAGAGGAAAGTATATTGCAGTCCAGGCCTATTTAAAGAAGGAAGAACATTCCCAAAAGAATAGTCTAAAGACACAGTTACTGAAATTGGAAAAAGAAGAACAAATGAGGCCCAAAGTCACCAGAAGGAGGGACACTATCAAGATCAGAGAAGAAATAAATAAAATTGAGAAGAATAAAGCAACAGAAAAAAATCAGTGAAACCAAGAGCTGGTTCTTTGGAAAAATACACAAAGGAGATAAACCCCTAGCCACACTCATTAAGAGAAAAAGAGAATCTACACACATAAACAGAATCAGAAATCAGAAAGGAAAAATAATGATGGACCCCACAGTAATACAAAGAATTATAAGAGAATATTATGAGAATCTATATGCTAACAAGCTGGAAAACCTAGAAGAAATGGACAACTTCTTAGAAAAATACAACCTTCCAAGACTGACCAAGCAAGAAACAGAAAAACTAAACAGACCAATCACCAGGAACGAAATTGAATTGGTAATCAAAAAACTACCCAAGAACAAAACCCCCGGACCGGATGGATTCACCTCTGAATTCTAACAAACATATAGAAAAGAAGTAACACCGATTCTCCTTAAAGTTTTCCAAAAAATAGAAGAGGAGGGAATACTTCCAAACTCATTCTATGAAGCCAGCATCACTCTAATACTAAAACCGGGCAAAGACCTCACCAAAAAACAAAATTAAAGACCAATATCCTTGATGAACGTAGATGCAAAAATACTCAACAAAATATTAGCAAACCGAGTTCAAAAATACATCAAGAGGATCATACACCATGATCAAGTGGGATTCATCCCAGGGATGCAAGGATGGTACAACATTCGAAAATCCATCAACATCATCCACCACATCAACAAAAAGAACAAAAACCACATGATCATCTCCATAGATGCTGAAAAAGCATTTGACAAAATTCAGCATCCATTCCTGATTAAAACTCTCAACAAAATGGGTATAGGCGGCAAGTACCTCAACATCATAAAGGTCATATATGACAAACCCACAGCTAACATCATACTTAACAGAATGAAGCTGAAAGCTTTTCATCTAAGATCGGGAAGAAGACAGGGATGTCCACTCTCTCCACTGTTATTCAACATAGTACTGGAGGTCCTAGCCACGGCAATCAGACGAAACAAAGACATACAAGGCATCCAGATTGGTAAAGAAGAAGTTAAATTGTCACTATTTGCAGATGATATGATACTGTACATTAAAAACCCTAAAGACTCCACTCCAAAACTACTAGAACTAATATCTGAATTCAGCAAAGTTGCAGGATACAAAATTAACATACAGAAATCTGTTGCTTTCCTATACACTAACGATGAACTAACAGAAAGAGAAATCAGAAAACAATTCCATTCACAACTGCTTCAAAAAGAATAAAATACCTAGGAATAAACCTAATGAAGGAAGTGAAAGACTTGTACTCTGAAAACTACAAGACACTCCTAAGAGAAATTAAAGAGGACACTAACAAATGGAAATTCATCCCATGCTCTTAGCTAGGAAGAATAAATATTGTCAAAATGGCTATACTACCTAAGGCAATCTATAGATTCAACGCAATCCCTATCAAACTACCAACAGCTTTCTTCAATGAACTGGAACAAATAATTCTAAAATTCATATGGAACCACGAAAGACCCCGAATAGCCAAAGCAATCCTGAGAAGGAGGAATAAAACAGGGGGAATTACACTCCCTGACTTCAAGCTCTACTACAAAGCCACAGTAATCAAGACAATTTGGTATTGGCACAGAAACAGACCCACAGACCAGTGGAACAGAAAAGGAAATCCAAACATTAACCCCAAAATATACAGTCAATTAATATTTGATAAAGGAGCCTTGGATATACAGTGGGGAGATGACAGCCTCTTCAGCAGCTGGTGTTGGAAAAACTGGACAGCTACATGTAAGAGAATGAAACCGGACTACTGTCTAGCCCCATACACAAAGGTAAACTCAAGGTGGATCAAAGACCTGAATGTAAGTCAGGAATCCATAAAACTCTTAGAAAAAAACATAGGCAAAAATCTCTTGGACATAAACATGAGCAACTTCTTCATGAATATATCTCCCCGGGCAAGGGAAACAAAAGCAAAAATGAACAAGTGGGACTATATCAAGCTGAAAAGCTTCTGTACAGCAAAGGACACCATCAGTAGAACAAAAAGACATCCTACACTATGGGAGAATATATTCACAAATGACGTATCTGATAAAGGGTTGACATCCAAAATATATAAAGAACTCACGCACCTTAACAAACAAAAAGCAAATAATCCAATTAAGAAATGGGCAGAGGACATGAATAGACACTTCTCTAAAGAAGAAATTCAGATGGCCAACAGGCACATGAAAAGATGCTCCACATCGCTAATCATCAGAGAAATGCAGATTAAAACCACAATGAGATATCACCTCACACCAGTGAGAATGGCCAACATCCAAAACACAAAACAACAACAAATGTTGGCAAGGATGTGGAGAAAAGGGAACCCTCCTACACTGCTGGTGGGAATGCAAATTAGTTCAATCATTGTGGAAAGGAGTATGGAGGTTCCTCCAAAAACTCAAAATAGAAATACCATTTGACCCAGGAATTCCACTCCTAGGAATTTACCGTAAGATTGCAGCAGCCCAGTTTGAAAAACACAGGTGCACCCCTATGTTTATCGCAGCACTATTTACAGTAGCCAAGAAATGGAAGCAAGCTAAGTGTCCATCAGTAGATGAATGGATAAAGAAGAGGTGGTACATATACACAATGGAATGTTATACAGCCATAAGAAGAAAACAAGAAGAAAACAAATCCTACCATTTGCAACAACATGGATGGAGCTAGAGAGTATTATGCTCAGAGAAATAAGCCAAGCCAAAAAAGGCAAGTATCAAATGATTTCACTCATATGTTGAGTATAAGAACAAAGAAAAAAACTGAAGGAACAAAACAGCAGCAGACTCACAGAACCCAAGAACGGACTAATAGTTACCAAAGGGAAAGGGAGTGGGGAAGATGGGTGGGAAGGGAGGGGTAAGAGGGAAAAAGGGGCTTTACGATTAGCAGATGTAATGTTGGGGGGCACGGGGAGGGCAGTAGAACTCAGAGAAGACAAGTAGTGATTGTATAGCATCTCACTACGCTGATGGACAGTGACTGTAATGGGGTTGGTGGGGGGGACCTGATGAAGGGGGTAGTTTAATAACCATAATATTGCACATGTAATTGTAGAATAATGATACCAAAATAAAGTATAAAAAAAAAAAGACCAGAGTGGTACAAACTGTTTGATTGCTTCGTTTGCCTCTTTCTGAAACCTGAAGTGATTTTTTTAAAGAAAAAAATGTAGGCCTTTTAGTGGATATCTTTTTAAGTACTACAACAGAATGTGAAGAAATACATTTGGAACCAAATAGAACTGAATAGAATATTAGAAATCCATTTGTTTCTGTATCTGAAATTGAAATTTTATTAAAATTAATATCTGAAAGAATATTAAAAAGGGGTTTTCTGTGAGAAATTGCTACATACTTTCTGGGTTGTATCTTTATTTCTTTTTTGGTATCATTAATGTACAATTACATGAACAGCATTATGGTTTCTAGACTCCCTATTATCAAGTCCCCCGCTGACATACCCCATTACAGTGACTTTCCATCAGTGTAGTTAGATGCTATAGAATCACTACTTGTCTTCTCTGAAATACTGCCTATCCTGTGTTCCCCCGGCTACATTATGTGTGCTAATTGTAATGCCCCTTTTCCCCCTTATCCCTCCCTTCCCACCCATCCTCCCCAGTCCCTTTCCCTTTGGTAACTGTTAGCCCATTCTTGGGTTCTGTGAGTCTGCTGCTGTTTTGTTCCTTCAGTTTTTTCTTTGTTCTTACACTCCACAGATGAGTGAAATCATTTGATACTTGTCTGTCTCCACCTGGCTTATTTCACTGAGCATAATACCCTCTAGCTCCATCCATGTTGTTGCAAATGGTAGGATTTGTTTTCTTCTTATGGCTGAATAATATTCCATTGTGTATATGTACCACATCTTTATCCATTCATCCACTGATGGATACTTAGGTTGCTTCCATTTCTTGGCTATTGTAAATAGTGCTGTGATAAACATAGGGGTGCATAAGTCTTTTTCAAACTGGGCTGCTGCACTCTTAGGGTAAATTCCTAGGAGTGGAATTCCTGAGTCAAATGGTATTTCTATTTTGAGTTTTTTGAAGAAACTCCATGCTGCTTTCCACAATGGTTGAATGAGTTTACATTCCCACCAGCAGTGTAGGAGGGTTCCCCTTTCTCCACATCCTCACCAACATTTGTTGTTTGTCTTTTGGATTTTGGCCATCCTAACTGGTGTGAAGTGATATCTCATTGTGGTTTTAATTTGCATTTTTCTGATGATTAGCATTGTGGAGCATCTTTTCATATGCCTGTTGGCCATCTGAATTTCTTCTTTGGAGAAGTGTCTGTTCAGCAAGTGTGCCCATTTTTAATTGGCTTATTTGCTTTTTGTTTGTTGAAGTGCATGAGCTCCTTAAATAATTTGGTTGTCAACCCCTTACGGATATGTCATTTATGAATATATTCTCCTATATTGTAGGATTTCTTTTTATTCTAGTGATGGTGTTCTTTGCTGTGTGGAAGCTTTTTAGTTTGATGTAGTCCCGCTTGTTCATTTTTGCTTTTGTTTCCCTTGCCCGGGGAGATATGTTCATGAAGAAGTTGCTCATGTTTATGTCCAAGAGATTTTTGCCTATATGTTTTTCTAAGAGATTTATGGTTGTATGACTTACATTCAGGTCTTTGATCCATTTTGAGTTTACTTTTGTGTGTGGGTTCAGACAGTAATCCAGTTTCATTCTCTTACATGTAGTTGTCCAGTTTTGCCAACACCAGCTGTTGAAGAGGCTGTCATTTCCCCATTGTATATCCATGGTTCCTTTATCATATATTAATTGACCATATATGCCTGGGTTTATATCTGGCTCTCCATTCTGTTCCACTGGTCTATGGGTCTGTTCTTGTGCCAGTACCAAATTGTCTTGATTACTATAGCTTTGTAGTAGAGCTTGAAGTGAGGGAGCATAATACCCCCAGCTTTATTCTCCTTCTCAGGATAGCTTTGGCTATTCGGGGTCTTTTGTCATTCCATATGAATTTTAGAACTGTTTGCTCTTGTTCATTGAAGAATGCTGTAGGTATTTTGATAGGGATTGCATTGTATCTGTAGATTGCTTTAGGCAGGATGGCCATTTTGACAATATTAATTCTTCCTAGCCAAGAGCATGGGATGAATTTTCATTTATTAGTGTGCTCTTTAATTTCTCTTAAGAGTGTCTTGTACAAGTAGTGACTCTATGGCATCTCACTACGCTGATGGACAGTGACTGCAATGGGGTTGTGGGGGGGAAGCTGATGAAGGGGGTAGTGTAATCACCATAATATTACTCATTTAATTGTAGATTAATGATACCAAAATAAACTAAAAAAAAAAGTGTCTTGTAGTTTTCAGGGTGTAGGTCTTTCACTTCCTTGGTTAGGTTTATTCATAAGTATTTTATTCTTTTTGATGCTGTTGTGAATGGAATTGATTTCCTGATTTGCTGCTAGTTCATCATTAGTGTATAGGAATGCAACAGATTTCTGTGTATTAATTTTGTATCCCACGGCTTTGCTGAATTCAGATATTAGATCTAGTAGTTTTGGAGTGGATTCTTTAGCGTTTTTTATGTACAGTATCATATCATCTGCAAACAGGGATAGTTTGACTTCTTCCTTGCCAATCTGGATGTCTTTTTTTTCTTTGTATTGTGTGATTGCTGTGGCTAGGACCTCCAGAAGTATGTTGAATAAAAAGTGGGGAGTGTTGGCATCCTTGTTTTGTTCCTGATCTTAAAGAAAAAGCTTTCAGCTTCTCACTGTTAAGTATAATGTTGGCCATGGTTTTGTCATATACGGCCTTTATTATGTTGAGGTACTTGCCCCCATACCCATTTTGTTAAAGAGTTTTATCATGAATGGATGTTGAATTTTGTCAAATGGTTTTTCATCATCTATTGAGATGACCATGTGATTTTTGTCCTTGTTTTTGTTGATGTGGTATATGATGTTGATGGATTTTCAAATATTGTACCATCCTTGCATCCCTGGAATAAATCCCACTTGATCTTGATGGATAATCTTTTTCATGTATTTTTGAATTTGATTTGCCAATAGTTTGTTGAGTATTTTTTGCATCTTTGTTCATCAGGGATATTGGTCTGTAATTTTCTTTTTTTGTGGTGTCTTTGCCTGGTTTTGGTTTTCTAGTGATGCTGGCCTCATAGAATGAGTTTGGAAGTATTCCCTCCTCTTCTGCTTTCTGGAAAATTTTAAGTGGGGTGGATATTAGGTCTTCACTAAATGTTTGATAAAATTCAGTGGTGAAGCCATCTCGTCCAGGAGTTTTATTCTTAGGTAATTTTTTGATTACCAATTCAATTTCATTGCTGGTAGTTGGTCTGTTCATATTTTCTGTTCCTACCTGGTTCAGTCTTGGAAAGTTGTATTAATCTTGAAAGTTGTCCCATTCTTCTAGGTTATCCAGTTTGTTGGCATATAATTTTCATAGTGTTCTCTAATTATTCTTTGCGTTTCTGTGGTGTCTTGTGATTTTTCCTTTCTTGTTTCTGATTCTTGTTTATGTGTGTACACTCTTTTTTTCTTGACAAGTCTGGCTAGGGGTTTATCTATTTTGTTTATTTTCTCGAAGAACCAGCTCCTGGTTTCATTGATTCTTTTTATTTTATTGTCCTCAGTTTTATTTATTTCTGCTCTGATGTTTATTATGTCCCTCTTTCTACTGACTTTGGGCCTCATTTGTTCTTCCTTTTCTACTTTCATTAATTGTGACTTTAGACTGTTCATTTAGGATTGTTCTTCTTTCTTGACGTAAGCCTGTATTGTAGTAAACTTTCCTCTTAGAATTGCCTTCTCCCCGTCCCACAGATTTTGGGGTTTTGAGTTGTTGTTTTCATTTGTCTGCATATATTGCTTGATCTGTGTTTTTATTTGGTCATTGATCCATTGATTATTTAGTAACATGTTAAGCCTCCATGTGTTTGTGGTCTTTTTTGTTTTCTTTGCATACTTTATTTCTAGTTTCATTCCTTTTTGGTCTGGGAAGGTGGATGGTAAAATTTCAATCTTTCTAAATTTTATCATGCTCTTTTTATGGCCTAGTATGTGATCTATTCTGGAAAGTGTTCCATGTGCACTTGAGAAGAATGTGTATCCTATTACTCTTGGGTGTAGTGCTCTGTAGATGTCCGTTAGGTCCAATACGTTGTTGGGTGCCTCTGTCTCTTACTTTCTGTCTGTTTGATCTGTCTTTTGGAGTGAGTGGTGTGTTGAAGTCTTCTAGAATGAATGCATTGCATTCTATTTCCCCCTTTAATTCTGTTAGTATTTGTTTCACATATGTAGGTGATCCTGTTGGGTGCATAGATATTTATAATAGTTATATCCTCTTGTTGTACTGACCCCTTTGTCATTATGTAATATACTTATTTGTCTCTTGTTACTTTCTTTGTTTTGTTATCTATTTTGTCTCATACACGTGTTGCAACTCCTGCTTTTTTCTCCCTATTATTTGCATGAACTATCTTTTTCCATCCCTTCACTTTTAGTCTGTGTATGTCTTTGGGTTTGAAATGAGTCTTTGGTAGGCAGCATATAGATACATCTCAGTTTTTGATTCATTCTGTAACTCTTATGTGTTTTTATTGGTGCATTCAGTCTATTTACATTTCAGATTATTATCGATAGATATGTACTTATTGCCATTGCAGGCTTTAGTTTTGTGGTACCAAAGTTTCAAGAGTAGTTTCTTTAATATCTAACAGTCTAACTTAACTCCCTTATTATGCTCTTTCAAACACAGTCTAAGGGTTCTTTTCTTTTTTTTCTCTCTTCTCTTTCTTCCTCTTCTACTCTTTATATGTTAGGTGTCATATTCTGTATTCTGTGTATCCCTTAACTGTCTTTGTGGCCAGTTGATTTAATTTTGCATTTGCCTAGCAATTAATTGGTCTTCTTCCTTCAGTGTGATTTTATTTTCTTTGGTGACAGCTGTTTAGCCTTAGGAGTACTTCTGTCTAGAGTAGTACTTTTAAAATACACTGTATCGAGATGGTTTGTGGGAGTAAGTTCCCTCAACTTTTGCTTATTTGGAAATTGTTTAATCTCTCCTTCAAGTTTAAATGATCATCTTTCTGTATAGAGTATTCTTGGTTGGAGGCCCTTGTTTCATTGCATTAAATATATTTTCGCACTCCCTTCTGGCCTGTGAGGTTTCTGCTGAGAAGTCTGATGATAGCCTGATGGGCTTTCCTTTGTACATGATCTTTTTTCTCTCTCTCACTGCTTTTTATAGTCCTTGTCCTTGATCTTTGCCATTTTAATTATTATATATCTTGGTGTTGTCTTCCTATGGTCCTATGTGTTGGGAGATCTCTGCACTTCAGTTACCTGGTAGACTATTTCCTTCCTGAGTTTGGGGAAGTTTTCAGAAATTATTTCCTCACAGAAACTTTCTATTCCTATTTCTCTGTCTTCTTCTTTTGGTACCCCTATAATGCGAATATTCTTCTGTTTGGATTGGTCACACAGTTCTCGTATTATTATTTCATTCCTAGAGATCCTTTTTTCTCTCTGTGCCTCAGCTGCTTTGCTTTCCTGTTCTCTAATTTCTGTTTCATTTACCTTCTCTTCTACTTCATCTAATCTGCTTTTAAATCTCTCCATGGATGATTCATTTCAGATACTGTATTTTTTAAAGTTTCTCTTGAAGTGCTCCCTGAAATCTTGAATATTTTTCTGAAGCTCCATGAGCATGTTTATGATTTCTGTTTTGTAATCTTTATCAGGTTGATTGGTGATTCCAGTTTCACTGAGCCTTCCTTCTGGTGTTTTTTTCTTGTAATTTTGTTCGGATTAAATTCCTTTGCTGTTTCATATTTCTAATGATTACTGTGGAATAATAACTTTGTGTATGCTGCATCCTCTAGTTCCCAGAAGCTGTACTCTGGAGTTGCCCAGCACCTGGACTGATGATGGGGGTCACAGATATGCGCTGCTGAGGTGCCACATGGAGAGAGCTCTTTCCTGCTTCCCAGCTGCAGTGCTGCCTCCACTGCCAGGTGCAGTGGGCTGAGAGTGCAGTGAGGCACCTTTGCTACACGCTCCTTAGCTGCTGTAGGTGGGCCGCCCTCCTGCTCCCTTGGCATGATGGCAGGGCAGTAGGTGTGCAGACCAGTGCCAGCCAGGAAGAAGGAGTGGCAGGCTGCATATCTCAGTGGTGGTCCATGGCGCTGCATTGTCAACCAAGGGGATGGAGTGCCTGAAGCTCCTGATAGTTCCAAACCTGCTGGGCTGAGTGTGCCGGAAAAATTTTGTCCACCCGTCCTTTTTCCTGAACATCAACCTGTGTGTAATCTGCCCCTTTTGCACTCCTCTTGCTGTTGGAAAGTCTTTCTAAGTGCTTGCCTTTCTTTTGTCCCAGAGCAGCCAGTTGTTGGTGCGTATTTTCTGCCAATGGCTAGAATCTCAGTCATTCCAAGTATTCTGCCTGTCTTTGCTTTCCAACCCGACTAATCTCTAGACCATCATGTAGTGTTTGTGCTCCCAGAGCAGATCTCCAGGGGTGGGTGTTTATCAGTCCTGGGCTTCTACTCCCTCCCCACTCCATTTTTCCTCCTCCTAGGAGCCGGGGTGGGGGAAGGCTCGTGTCCTGCCATATCATGGCTTTGCTACTTTACCCTTTTCTGTAAGGTCTTCTCTTTTCCCCAGATGTAAGCAGTCTGTTGTAGTTTTTGGGTTGCTTTTTCAGGAGTAGTTTTATTTGCTGTATTTTCATGTTACATGGTTTTCGGAGGAGGTTTCTGCCTCAGTTCTCACTTTGCCATATTTTGCTGAAGTCTACTCCTTCATTTATTTTATAATCAGAAGTTTGTACCTCTTGATCCCCTTTACCCTCTTCACCCATCCTACCACCCTCCTTACCTCTGGCAACCACCAGTTTCTTCTCTCTCTTTATGAGCCTATTTCTGTTTAGTTTTTTCATTTGTTTTATTTTTTTAGATTCCACATAAGTGAAATCATACAGTATTTGTCTTTTTCAGCCTGTTTTATTTATTTCACTTAGCATAATACTCTCTAAGTTCATCCATTTGTCACAAATAGCAAGGTTTCATTATTGAAATTTACTTAATGGGGAGAAACAGTATATGTAGGGTGGTATAAAGTATGAAGAAAAATAGGGTAAGGGAATAGAAAGTGATGAGAAGAAAAGAAGAGAAAGGGAGGTTATTTTAGATTATTCAGAAAAGCCTTTCTGATGAGGTAATGTATGAACTTGGACCTGAGTAAAGCGAGATTTGAGCCATGGGAATTTTGGGCGGAAAAGTGTTTTAGGGAAAGAGTAAGTACAGATGTCCTGAGTTGGGAGCTTGCTTGGCAAGTGTCCCTGGAGCAGAGTGAAGGAGGGGGTAAATGTGAGGAAGAGGAGGGCAGAGAGATGTGCTGGTGGTGTGGTGAAGACGTAAGGTCTGTATATCTGACCTGATAGTTTGGATTTTATTCTCTTGGGATGAACTGCTTTTGGAGGGTTTTGAGCAGAGGAATTTCTAATCTGCTTGCTTGTTTTAACAGTTACACGTGCACATAGGTTTAACAGTAACCCCTCTCCTACTTTTCTTTCATCCCTTAGCTGATTATTTTCATATTTACCTCCACTTCTCTAAATGGTATACTTGTCATTCTGTTTTACTTAATTTTAAAATATTTTTCTGTTTTTGATGTTATTTATTGACTTTTCACAGTGGAACATAATTTATAGGAGTTTTCAAGGGAAGAGAAAATGTGTGTGGTCGACCAATAGTCTTTAGCTGAAAGTACTGGCACATATTTTAAAGTGATCATTTTGGCTGCTGGATGGAGAATAGATGTCGGATTAGACAGGAATAAAGGCAGGGAGACCTGTTAGGAAACAGTTGAAATCCAAATGAGTCATGCTTGAGTTTTGGACCAGGAACCAAGTGTTTTTTTGGGTAGGACTGCCCCTTCCACAGATTTCACATCAGTTTTGATTAGAATGAAAATGTGGCCCCAGAATTCTGTATCTTCCTTCAAGACCTTCACCTTCTAACCACCCATCACTGTCTACCTTGAAACCATCATCAGTAATCTTATTTATTATGTCTTTATTTTCTAACTTAACACCAGTCACCACAAGAATCCTAGGAGTCCCTGATTCCTCCAGGCCTCCGTAGAAGGCAATTGTGCCTGTATCTTACCAGCTTGACAGTATATCCACCTTCATTGTTTTATTTCTCTCTGTAGCTCTTACCACCATTTGACACATAAATATGTTTATCTCTTCACCTCATTAGAATGTACACTCCATGAAGGCAAGTTTTTGTCTGTTTTTATTGCATAGTCCAAGCACTTACTCCTGGTGTGTAATGGTTGCTCAATAAAAATGTGTTCAGTAGTGAAGGAAAACTGATAATAATGGAGAACAGTTACATCCTACATACAGCTTGAGGATCAGTACTACTGAATTTGTTGATGGATTGGGTGTGAGATACATAAGGGAGAGAGTAGTCACACATGGTTCTAGATTTTTGGCCTGCACATGCAGATGACTTGAAATGTCATTTCTTGAGAGGGGAAACTGTAAGAGGGGCAAATTATGGGGTAAATTCAATTGTACTTTTCTAAAGAAACAAGTTTAAAAGTCACTGAATGGATGTCTTCAAAAGTTCTTCTCCTTGGTTTTAACACTGTATGATTTTGAGACTACACTCACCATATTTATTTGTAATGTTTTCTCAGGTCATGCGCATTGTGGATAATGTCCGTCCTGATAGACAGACAGTTATGTTTTCAGCTACTTTCCCCAGAGCCATGGAGGCTTTGGCTCGCAGAATCCTGAGTAAACCCATTGAAGTGCAGGTTGGAGGCAGGAGCGTCGTTTGCTCCGATGTGGAACAACAAGTGGTGGGTACAATCCTACTAGATATCTTCAGTTTACTAGATGTTTAGGCAGTGTATGATCATTTTGGGATCCTGGTGATGTAGGCAGATAAATTATAAAATTAAGTAGTATACAACAACTACAACTTTTAATATTCTACCAGATACACTTGAATATGCTATTCCATGTAACTGTGTAATGCTCTTTTTAGTTCCTCTCACCAGAAGTGGTGGGTTGGTAGATAGGAATGTTGCATGCCTGTCTTATTCCTTGGTTAAAAGGATGTGAATTCAAGAGGCAGACAGAACAGATGTTCATTTGCCCACATATGCAAGCTTCTTATTCTCTGGAAGTTACAAATTTCTGTCTTCCTGGTTTACCAATTAAAATCAACATTTTCCTACCCATTCCTAAGGAGAACAAGATGTCATTTATCCACTTGCTACAAATAAAGCGAATATTTTTGTTCAAGAGATGTATTTGTCTTTTTCCTCCATTAAGTAGTGGTGTGGTGTTTTTCAGATTGTGATTGAAGAAGAAAAGAAATTCTTGAAGCTACTGGAGCTTCTAGGCCATTATCAAGAATCAGGATCTGTTATTATATTTGTGGATAAGCAGGAACATGCTGATGGTCTTCTGAAAGATTTAATGAGAGCATCATACCCTTGCATGTCTCTTCATGGAGGTAATATTTAATGAAATATCTGTTAAGTGTTTAAGTTGGCCAAACACTATGCTTTATTCTGAATGATAATATTTACTTTGTACTCTAATTGAGAACTAAATTTTATATTATCTATCTCATCATTCATAGTAGCTCTGGCTACTATGTTATTATTACTCCATCTTAGAGGTAAAGAAAACAGTACATTGCTTTGACCAAATTTCATAGCCAGTAATTGGCTAAGGAGGAATTGAACTTAAAAATTTTTGATTTGTGTTGAATTCCTTCCATTTTACTATGCTACCTAGAGATTTTCATGTTTCACATTAGAACTTTAATTAAAATATCAAAGTAACATTTTAATTTCTTTTTTGTAATTAAAGTATCAGTGATGTACAATCTCATGTTGGTTTCAAATATACAACACAGCGGTTCAGCATTTATACATATTATCAAGTCCTCATACCCTGCAGTCTGGTCACTGTCCATCAACGTAGTAAGATGTTACAGAATCATAACTGTATTCGCTGTGCTGTACTACCATCCATGACCAACCTATACTGTGATTGCAAATTATTGTGCCTCTTAATCCCTTCCCCTGCCCAACCTTCTCAACCCCTCTCCTTTGGTAACCACTACTCCCTTCTTGGTGTCAATGAGTCTACTGCTATTCTGTTCTTTCTGTTGTTTTTTTTGTTAAGGTATCATTGATACACAATTTTATGAAGGTTTCACATGAGCTGCATTGTGGTTACAACATTCACCCATATTATCAAGTCTCTCCCCACACCCCATTGCAGCCACTGTCCATCAGCATAGTAAAGTGCTATGGAGTCACTACTTGTCTTCTTCGTGCTGTACTGCCTTCCCCATGACCCACATGTGTGCTAATCATAATGACTCTTAATCCCCTTCTTCCTCCATCCGCACCCACCCTCCCCAACCCCTTCCCTTTGGTAACTGCTAGTCCCTTCTTGGAGTCTGTGAGTCGACTGTTTTGTTCCTTCAGTTTTGCTTTGTTTATACTCCACAAATGAGTAAAATCATACAGTATTTGTCTTTTTCCACCTAGCTTATTTCACTGAGCATAGTACCCTCTAGATCCATCCATGTTGTGGCAAATGGCAGGATTTCTTTTCTTCTGGTGGCTGAATAATATTCCACTGTGTATATGTACATCTTCTTTGTCCATTCATCTGTTGATGGGCACTTAGATTGTTTCCTTATCTTGGCTGTTGCAAGTAGTGCAGTAATAAACCTAAGGGTACATATGTCTTTTTGATTCCGGGATCTTGATTTTTTCAGGTAAATTCCTAAGAGTGGAATTACTAGGTCAAATGGTATTCCTATTTTTAGTTTTTGGAGGAACGTCCATATTGTTCTCTGTAATGGTTGCACCAATTTACATTTCCACCAACAGTGTAGGAGAGTTCCCATTTCTCCACATCCTCACTAGCATTTATTTCTTGTCTTTTGGATGTTGGCCATCCTAACTGGTGTGAGGTGATGTCTCTTTGTTGTTTTAATTTGCATTTCTCTGATGATTAGTGATGTGGAGCACCTTTTCATGCCTGTTGGCTTTCTGTATTTCTTCTTTGGAGAAGTATCCAGGTTCTCTGCCCATTTTTTAATCGGGTTATTTTTTGGGTATTGATGCATATGAGTTTTTTGTATATTTTGGATGTTAACCCCTTATCAGATAAATTGTTTACGAATATATTCTCCCATACTATAGGTGCCTTTCTGTTCTATTGATGGTGTCTTTGTTCTACAGAAGCTTTTTAGTTTGATGTAGTCCCATTTGTTGATTTTTTATTTTGTTTCCCTTGCCTGAGGAGATGTGTCTAGGAAAAGGTTGCTCATGCTTATATTCAAGAGATTTTTGCCTATGTTTTCTAATAAGAGTTTTATGGTTTCATGACTTACATTCAGGTCTTTGATCCTTTTTGAGTTTACTTTTGTGTATGGAGTTAGACAATAATCCAGCTTCATTCTATTACTTGTAGTCCAGTTTTTCCAACACCAGTTGTTGAAAAGGCTGTCTTTTCCCCATTGTATATTCATGACTTCGTTATCAAATGCTAGTTGACCACATGTGTGGATTTATATCTGGGCTCTTTACTCTGTTCCATTGATCTATTGGTCTGTTCTTGTGCCAGTACCAGATTGTTTTGATTACTGTGGCTTTGTAGTAGAGCTTGAAGTCAGGGAGCGTTATCCCCCCAGCTTTGTTCTTTCTCAGGATTGCATTGGCTATTTGTGGTCTTCTATGGTTCTGTATGAATTTTAGAACTATTTGTTCTAGTTTGTTGAAATGCTCTTGGTATTTTGAGAAAGACTGCATTGAATCTGTACGTTGTTTTGGGCAGGATGGCCATTTTGACAGTATTAATTCTTTCTATCCATGAGCACAGGATAGATTTCCATTTATTGGTGTCTTCTTTTATTTCTCTCATGAGTGTTTCAGAGTAAAGGTCTTTCACCTCCTTGGTTAGATTTATTCCTAGGTATTTTATTTTTTTTGATGCAGTTGTAAATGGAGTTGTTCTTCTGATCTCTCTGCTAATTTCATTAGTATCATAAGAAAGCAGCAGATTTCTGTGTATTAATTTTGTATCCTGCAACTTTGGTGAATTCAGTTATTAGTTCTGCAACTTTGCTGAATTCAGTTACTTTTTTTGGTGGATTCTTTAGGGTTTTCTATGTATAATAATTGTATCATCTACAAGTAGAGTTTAATTTCTTCCTTACCACTTTGGATGCCTTTTATCTCTTTGTGCTGTCTGATTGCCGTGGCTAAGACCTCCAGTACTATGTTGAATAAAAGTGGTGAGAGTGGGCATCCTTGTTATTCCTGATCTTAGAGGAAAAGCTTTCAGGCTTTTGCTATTAAAAATTATGTTGGCTGTGGGTCTGTCATATTTGGCCTTTATTATATTGAGGTATGTACTCTCTATACCTATTTTGTTATGTTTTTATCATGAATGGATGTTGAATTTTGTCAAATGCTTTCTCAACATCTATTGAGATGATCATTTGATTTTTGTCAGTGTGGTCTATGATATTGATTGATTTCCGAATATTGTACCATCCTTGCATCCTGGAGTAAATCCGACTTGGTCATAATGTATGATGTGTTTTTGGATTTGGTTTGTTATTACTTGTTGAGGATTTTATTTCTATGTTCATCAGGGATATTAGTCTATAATTTTCTTTTTTTGTGGTGTCTTTGTTTTTGGTAGTAGAGTGATGCTGGGCTCATAAAATGAGTTTGGAAGTATTCCCTCCTTTTCTACTTTTTGAAATACTTTAAGAAGCAGTGGGCATTAGCTCTTCTTTAATTGTTTGATAAAATTCAGTTGTGAAGCCATCTGGACCACGGATATTGTTTTTAGGTAGTTTTTTGATTATCAGTTAATTTCATTGCTGGTAATTGATATGTTTGGATTCTCTGTTTCTTCCTGGGTCAGTCTTGAAAGGTTTTTTTCTAGAAAGTTATCCATTTCTTTTAGGTTGTCCAATTTATTGGTGTAGAATTTTTCATAGTACTCTCTAATAATTCTTTGTATTTCTGTGGTGTGTCCATTGTGACTATTCTTTTATCGTTTCTGATTTTGTTTATGTGTACACTCTTTTTCTTGATTAGTCTGACTAGGGGTTTATCTATTTTGTTTATTTTCTCGAAGAACCAGCTCCTGATTTCATTGATTCTATTGTTTTATTCTTCTCAATTTTATTTATTTCTACTCTGATCTTTACTATGTCCTTCTTTCTACTGACTTTGGGCTTCATTTGTTCTTCTTTTTCTAGTTTCATTAATTGTGAGTTTAGACTGTTCATTTGGAATTGTTCTTGTTTCTTGAGGTAAGCCTGTATTGCCACGTACTTTCCTCTTAGAACTCCCTTTGCTGTGTCCCACAGATTTGGGGCTATTGATATTTTGTTTTCATTTGTCTCCATAAATTGCTTGATCTCTGTTTTAATTTGGTCATTGATCCCCTAATTACTTATAAGCATGTTGTTTATTTAGCCTCCATGTGTTTGTAGGCTTTTTTGTTTTCTTTGTGTGATTTAATTCTAGTTTCATACCACTGTGGTCTGAGAAGCTGCTTGATACAATTTCAATCTTTTTGAATTTATTGAGGCTTTTTTTGTGGCCTAGCATGTTATCTATTTTGGAAAATGTTCTATGTACATTTCAAAGGAATGTGTACCCTGCTGCTTTTTGGTGGAATGTTCTGTAGGTAATCTGTTAAGTCCATCTGATCTAATGTAATCTTTAGTGCCTCTATTTCCTTACTTATTTTCAATCTGGTTGATGTGTTCATTGGTGTGAGTGGTGTGTTAAAGTCTCCTAAAATGAATGTGTTGCATTCTATTCCCCCTTCAATTCTGTTATTTGTTTTACATATTTAGGTGCTCCTATATTGGGTGGATAGATATTTATAATGGTTATATCCTCTTGTCGGTCTGACCCCTTTATCATTATGTAATGTTTTTCTTTGTTTCTTGTTACTTTCTTTTTTTGAAATATATTTTGTCTGCTCCAAGTACTTCTACTCCTGTTTTTTTCTCCCTATTATTTGCATGAACTATCTTTTTCCATCCCTTCACTTTTATTCTGTGTATGTCTTTGGGTCTGAAATGAGTCTCTTGTAGGCAGCGTATACATGGGTTGTTTTTTTATTTATCCATTCTGCCACTCTGTGTCATTTGAATTGTGCATTCATTCATTTACATTTAAGGTGATTATTGATAGATATGTACTTATCCATTTTGTTAATTGTATTCTTATTTTTTTCTCTTCTCTCTGTTCCTTTTTTCCTCCCTTATACTCTTCTTCTTTCCTTCCTTCCCTCAGTATGTCTGAAATGTGTGCAATTTTGTACCCCTTTAGAAGAAAGAAATATAAACTGCAAAACATTTGGCTGTTTCTTTCTTCCTGCTAGAGTTACTACAAGATGCTACTAACTCTAGATTGTGACCAAAGAAGAGAAAATTCTGAGTATGTTCATTTGTAAGGTTAGAAATTGTGGTATTTCTGCTCTTTTAAGGTTGAACTCTATAAAGAGGCAGTCAGGCTAATTTTCAGAATCTAGCACTTAATGGGTTAGTTGCTATTTATTTCTGCTTACTCTTCTGACTAATGAGAAGGACGCTCAGAGACACTATTGTGTGCTGCCACTTCTACAGAGCCACCCATGGTTCCTCAGGTCTTCAGTTCTACCAGAGGAAGGAAGGAGAGTAGGTCATGTGTTCTGCCCTCTCCTAGTCTGATGGAGAAAATTTTCTTAGTAGAACAATTGGAACATTACGAGATTATTTGACTTTTTGTTAGAGATATGTCAGAGCACAAAAGGCCAGGTAATTGTGGTTTATGAACAAAATATAAGGACAGCATGTTGTTCTTAATACTCTTAATCACATCCCTACCTTCCCTTCAAGTGGTTTAAAAATGAAAGAAGAAATCTGAAAATATTTTCATTAAACCATGGCTATAGTTTCTATTTTGTCATCCTTTTTTCACATTTGCACTAACATCAAATAATTTTGAAATTTCTTAACACTTGCATTTAATAATGGTAAATATCATTGAACTCAGGAAAGCAGCACACTGGTTTCTTCTTCCAGGTAATTATGGTATATGAGAACAGGGACCTATCTCTTTATGGTGCAGAATACCTCATGGAGGCCTTTGACATGTACTAACACTATCAGTTACTTTCGTCTTTTGTTTCTCTGTAAGTAACAAAATATGATCTCAGCTGCCTTAAATCCTGAGGAATTTTTATTTTACAAAGCATAAAAATCACATGGCAAAGTGACTCCAGGATTGCTTCACTCAGTGGCTCAGTGTTAACATACAATAGTTTCTATACTGCCATATCATGGCAGCGAAAAGACTTTTGCAGTTTCATTCATCACTTCTAGAACTGACAGCTTTCTGGTGAACAAGACAGTTTTCCATATGTTTATGTGTCTTTTTCCCCTTGTTTTCTTTTTTTATTGAAGTATAGTTGATACACAATCTTATATTGGTTTAAGTTATACAACACAGTGGTTCAACAGTCACCTGTCAAATCCTCATGCCCACTAATGTGGCTACTACCTGTCAACATAGGAAGATGTTACAGAATCACTGACTATATTCTCCATGCTGTACTACCATCCCTGTAACCAACCTACCCTATGATTGAGAATTTTTGTGCTGTTTCATACCCCTTTCTGTCTCTACCCACCCAGCCCAATCCCTCCCACATGGTAACCATCTGTCACTTCTCAGTGGCCATGAGCCTACTGCTGTTTTGTTCATTTTATTTTGTTTTGTTTTAATATTCTACAAATAAGTGAAGTCACATGGTATTTGTCTTTCTCTGCCTGGCTTATTTCACTTAGCACAATATCCTCTAGGTCCACCCACATTGTCACAAATGGCAGGATCTCTTTCTTTTTTATTGCTGAATAATATTCCCTTGTGTATATATAGCACATCTTAATCCAGTCATCTATTGATGCACACAAAGGTTGCTACCATATCTTGGCTTTTGCAAATAGTGCAGTGATAAACATAGAGGTGCATATATCTTTTCAGATCAGGGATTTTGTTTTCTTTGGGTAAATTCCTAGAAGTAGAATTACTGGGTCAAGTGGTATTTCTATTTTTAGTCTTTTGAGGAACCTCCTGTGTATGAAATGAAAGTTCCTGTGGCCAGGATTCTTATGTGGCTCTGGTTGGGTAGCTCACTACACAGGTGTGGGCAATATGTCATTATTGACTCTATACAGTATAAAGAGCCCTGCACAGTGCTCTGAGTGACACAGTGGCACAGCTGCAAGGCTGCAGGAGAGCAGAGCAGAGGCTGGGGTGGTGGCAGCGCTGAGGACAGAGGCCCAGAGGATGGCTGTGGGGGTAGAACGAGGCCCAGAGGCAGAGACCGGCTTGCTGTATGCAGACTCGCTCTGAGTGAATGGGATTTTAGTGATAGACCTGCCACCGTGGAAATAAAGTTGGGTATAACCCTTTCACCCCAAGAACGTTCTACTGTCATTTGTTTGGTTACACTGACTCCATAGTGAACTTGCCCATGGCTGAAACCATTGGCAAGACACCTCCATACTGCTTTCCACAGAGGTTATACCAATTTACATTTCCACCAGCAGTGTAGGAGGGTTTCCTTTTCTCCACATCCTCGCCAACACTTGTTATTTCTTGTCTTTTGGATGATGGCCATTCTAACTGGTGTGAGGTGATATCTCATGGTGGGTTTTGATTTGCATTTCCCTGATGATTAGTGATGTGGAACATCTCTTATTGTGCCTGTTTGACTGTATTTCTTCTTTGGAAAAATATCTGTTCAGGTCCTCCTCCTGTTTTTTAATCAGATGTTTTTTTTGGTGTTGAGGCATATAAGATATTTACATATTTTGGATGTTAACTCCTTATCAGATAAATTGTTTTCAGATATATTTATTCTGCCATACTGTTAGGTGCTTTTTTGTTCTGCTGATGGTGTCCTTTGCGGTATAGAAGATCTTTAGTTTGATGTAGTCCCACTTGTTCATGATTTTGTTTCCTTGCCCAAGGAGATGTGTCCAGGAAAAAATTTCTCATGTTTGTATTTAGGAGATTTTTGTCTGTTTTCTTCTAAGAATTTTATGGTTTCATGTCTTAGATTTAGGTCTTTGATCCATTTTGAGTTTACTTTTGTTTATGGAGGTAGACAGTAATACACTTTCATTTTCTTGCATGTAGCTGTCCAGTTTTCCTAACATCAGTTATTGAAGAGACTCTCTTTTCCCCATTGTATTCATAGCTCCTTTATTGTATATTAATTGACCATGTATGCATGGGTTTATATCTGGGCCCTCTATTCCGTTGATCTATGGGTCCATTCTTGTGTCAGTACCATACTGTTTTGATTACTGTAGCTTTGCAATATAGCTTGAAGTCAGGGAGTATAATCCCCCTGCTTTGTTCTTCTTTCTCAGGATTGCTTTGGCTAGTTGGGATCTTTTGTGGTTCCATATGAATTTTAGGATTATTTGCTCTAGTTCATTGGAAAATACTTTTGGTATTTTGATAGGGATTGCACTGAATCTGTAAATTGCTTTGGGCAGGATTTTCCCCTTGTTTTTATTACCAAAATTTTCAAATGCAGAACATCTGAGAAAATTGTATGGTAAACACTGTTGAATAGCCAATACTAGATTCCACAGTTAATATTTTCCTTAGTGCTTTCAGGACATTTCAAAATAAGTTGTAGCATTGGCACATTTCAGTTCAATATGCATATTAACACTTGTTCAAATTAAAAAAAAATAAAAAACAACAGGTAAATTACAGTAAAATGTATATCTTAAGTGTACCAGTTGATGAGGTTTGACAAATGCATGTAAGCTGTGAAACTGAAACCTATTAAGATACAACCTCAGAAATTTTCCTCAGTTAATACCTATCCCCCTCCTCCCGAGAGGCAACCACTTTATGTACATTGTTTCCCAAAATATATTAGTTTTACCTGTTTTAGAATTTTGGGCAAATGGGAACATACATTATGAACTGGTGTCAGGGTATCTTTCACTCAGCACATTTTGCATTTTGGATGTTAACTGTTACAATTGTGATCAAGGAAGATTTTTTTAAATGCTAGTAATGAGTGGCTATAAACTGTAAAGAAACAAAATATGAAACAGTTCAACCAGAAATTCTAGAGCTAAAAATCTGTAATAATTGAACTTAAAAATTCGCTAGTTAGGCTTAATTAACAGCAGATAAGAGATGGCAAAACAACAACTGCAGTGAACTTGAGACAGAGTCAAGCATATAGATGGCTGCAGATATGATAGATGCATTTGAGATTCATTTGTGTGTTTTGCATATATTGATAGTTCTTCCCTTTAATACTGAGTAATACTCCATTGTATACATATACTGTAGTTTGTTTAGTCATTTCTGTTGGACAGTTAGGCTATTTCCATTTTTTTTGGCTGCTTTAACCATCTCATGGGGTACACCACAATTGGAATACAGAAGAGTTCTTATCACCCTCCAAAACTTCCTTGTCCTATCCTCCATAAAAGTAACTATAAGTTAATGCTCCTGTCTGTAACCCTTGGCAATCCCTGATGGGTTCTTACAAGAATGTTTGTAAATGCAATCATACCTTAATGGAACCTTTTGCATTTGGTTTTTTTCACTAAGTGTAGTGACTTTGAGATCCATTCAAATTGTTGACTGCATTGTTTATTTCTTTTTATTGCCAAGTAGTATTATTGTATAGATTACCACTCTTAGTGTATCTCTTCATCTGTTGAGGGACGTTTGGGTTGTTTCCAGTTCTTGACAATTATGAATGTAGCTGCAATTAAATACTCAAGTACAGCTTTTTGTGTGAACGTAAGTTTTCATTTCTCTAGATTAGATAACCAAGAATGGGATTGCTGAGTCATATATAAGCGTACAGTTTCTTTTGTATTTATTCTACTTAGGTTCACTGAGCTTCTAGAATCTGTATATCTGTCTTGCATCTAAACTGGGAAATTCTTGACTGTTCTTTTTTTTTTCTTTATTTTCTTCTCTATTTTTGGGACTTCAATTATGTGTATATTCAACCTTTTGAAATCATCTCACATGTTACTGATACTTTATTAAATCTTATTTTTCAGCATTTTCCCCCTTCTGTAAAGATTAGATTGTTTCTTTGACGCTGTCTCAAGTTCATTACTGTTGTTTTGCCATCTCTTATCTGCTGTTAATTAAGCCTAACTAGTGAATTTTTAAGTTCAATTATAGTTTTTTAGCTCTAGAATTTCCACTTGACTCTCTTTTATGTTTTATTTCTTTAATTAGAGTTTGTAGTCATTCATTACTAGCATTTAGAAAACTCTTCCTTGATCACAGTTACAACAATTTTTAAAAAATCTTTTGACTATTAATTATAACATCTTGGTCATCTGAAGTCAATTTCTATTGACTGTCTTTTCTTTTGATTTTGTGTTACATTTTTCTCTTTCTTTGAGTTAACCAGTAATTTTGGTTTGTGTACTGGCCTTTGTGAATAATAAATTGGGGAGTCTGCAGTCCCATGATTTCCTTAAGAATTTTTTTTTTAAATAGGGCATTAACCTGGCTTTATGTGTATTCAAAACTCAGCCTTTCTTGTAAGGGGTAGCATCTGAAATCTCTATTAAATAATTTCTTTTAGCCATAGCTTGATTTCTGCCCAGTGCATGTGTAGTTTAGGGCTCGGATATTTAGGCAGCATTTTTATGCACAATTTATGCATGCCTGCTTTTCTGTTCTTTCCAGGATTTCTCCTAGTTTCTAGTCCTGAGTTTGTCTTGTATTCTTTATTCTGTTTTGTCTTGTCAGTCAGACTGTTCTATTCACATTTTGTCTTCCTAACCAGAGCTGCTCATGGGTTGCATCCAAACAAAAAGTTTAAAACAAATAAATGAAATCCTGTACGCTTAACTAGTGCTGTTATATTCTTCCAAATGTCAGTTCTCTTGATAGTTCTGCCTGCTTTTATTTACTGTCTGGTGTCTTCAGGTAGTGGGTCTTTATAGTTTGTCCAGAATTAATACTTGTTATCTGCAGAAGTGTTGGTCCAATAAGCAATTCTTCTACATTGATGGAAATAAGTGTTTTTTTAATGCAAGTAAGGAAATTTTTTTGCATAATCCCCTGTCTGCACGTCTTTTACCTCTTTGGTCAGAATTAGATTTCCTGATTATCCCTAAACCATTCATAGGGGAGGGGAATGACTAACGGTTCTTAGAGTATTATCTGGGGACCCTTTAAGTGTATCTCTGAGACTTATGGGGGTTTCAAGAGGTCAAAAGTATTTCCATAATAACTCCACCATGTTACCTTTTTCACTCATTCTCTCATGAGTGTGTAGCATAGTTTTCTAGAGGCTACATGGCATGTTATATTGCTGCAGATTACATGCAGAAGATATGAGACTCCAACTTTCTTCTATTAAGCCAGACCTGAAAAAGATATTTACAAAAGTATAAAACATCTAAATAAATTTATTGTTTTGGAGAAGGTATTTTTCATAAAGATATGTTATTTTATTTTAACATGTAATGGCTTTATTGTTATTTTGAAACAAGTTAATAAGTATTTTTAAATTTTGTCAGTTCTAGTTTCTAATACATTAAATACTGATAGAGATGACCTACATAAACTAAAACTGTCTCTGGACCTTACCAATTTTAAGAGTGTAAAGGTAGTTTTAGCACAGAAAGTTTGAGAAGGGCTGGTTTATACTAAACATGATTCACCACCTGAGACTGAGAATTCTGGTTTGGTATAAATGACCATGTACACATAGGTAGATATGTGTACAAAATTGGGGTTATGTTAAAAATGGAGAGTTTTGATGGTTGCTGGGCAGGCATCCCATAAACTTCATTAGCATATTATATTCAATTCTATGGAATAAAATATGTGCAATTGAGTTAGTAGTCAGGATATTCATTCTAAAGTAAAAGTTTTGGTATCTTTTAATTATAAATTTAATTTATATTGTTATTGATTCCATTAATTTTTTATGAGATTTTTGAGTGCAGTTTTTTTTGTTGGATCTTACTTAGTTTCTTTGACATAAGATCAGAACACTTTAATTCAGTCTTTGAAGAGTACATTTAAAATTTCAAGCAATATAAATTAATATTGATAAATATTTAGCTGCTAAATATTCTGTGTATGTTAAACTCAGACTTTATATGAAATCTTAGAATACCTCTTGCTGCAAAATAAATTTCAAGGTTTGAGTATTTATACCATTTTCTTCACTGGTTACTAGAGATTCCTGGGTACCCCATCATAAAATATATGTGTGGCCTGGACACCTTGTCATAAAATATTAATGCTTTGCTTTGTCACTCATTCTGACGCTCTTTGGGATATGTAAGAGATCCAGCTGGGTACTTTTTAACCAGTGCACCTCAAAATTACAAATGTAATTATATACATAATCACATAATTACGTATGTAACATAAATTGCATACATAATTACTGAAGGATCTTGTTAAAATACAGAATCTGATTCAATGGCTTTGGGGTAGGATCTGACATTTTGCATTTCTACAAGCTTTCGTATGATGCTGCTTTTGGTCCTTGGACAAAACTGAGTAGCAAGGCTCTAAATAACCCATAGGGGAAGAAGAAAGATCAGAATCCTGTCAATATAGACAGAATGTACCTGCCTTTTCTCCCTTAATTTCAAATCAAGTATCAGTTAGTGATTCTGAGAATGGGTTTGTGCAATTTTGAGCTTTATATACAAGACAGGGCAAAACAAGGGCAGATTGGAAGATAGGTATGTGAGTTGATAGCAATAACCTTTGATCTTCTGGTTCAGTATCCTTAGTTTTTTTTTTCTCTATTGTAGTTGTTGGACATGTGATCTATAAAAGTTGGATTTGTTTTGTACTCTGTGTGTAACCTTTTTCTCTGTCAAAGGAAATGGTATATTTAATTTGAACATGTGGTTTTACAACTCTTTCCTTTAATTTACTTTCAGGCATTGATCAGTATGACAGAGATAGCATCATAAACGACTTTAAAAATGGGACCTGCAAACTTCTTGTGGCTACTTCTGTTGCTGCCCGAGGTCTAGATGTGAAACATCTGATTCTGGTAGTGAATTACAGCTGTCCCAACCATTATGAGGATTATGTGCACAGAGCAGGACGAACTGGAAGAGCAGGCAACAAAGTAAAAATAATTTTTTTAAAGTTGGTTTCTATTTATATTAAAATGTAGGTGCTTCTTTAGAATTTTAAGGAGTAGATAATAGGGGCTTGAGGGACATTTTGAAAATCCTCAACCATCAAGAGTGTGGGGAAGAGTTGATGTTCATTATTTATATATGAATTCATTTCTAAGTATTACTAAAAGTATCATACCTAGCTGTTCTCTGTAGCAGATAATGTTAACCATACATGTCCCTTTCAGGTTTTTTTTTCCCTGCCTAAGGCTTTTTATATATACATATGCACACACACGCACATATATTATATATCTCAGTATATTTCATTGCTTTTTAAAAAAATGTGGGATCCTAAAATATACTCACACCCACATATCACCTCTCTTTCCTTCCCTGTCCCTATATACATATATATTACTTGCTTTTTTGACTCACCTGTATCTTGGTAAGTATGTAGAGCTAATTCATTCTTTTTGAAAGCAACAGAATATTCTGTTGTTGGAAACATTGATCAAGCCTGGACATTTCTTCATACTGAAGCAATAATATTAATTAATAGTAACAGGTTAATTAAATGCCAGGCAGTGTTCTAAGAGCTTAACATGTAACATTTCATTTTATCCATACAACTTTTCTTTTAGTGAGTAATATTACCTCATTTAATAGATGAGAAGAGTTGAGCATATAGAAGTTATTTGCTCACAGTTATACAGCTAAATAAGTAGAGATGCCATTTATTCTTTTAACCTTAGTTATTCTGTGAATTTGGGAAGCTTTTTGTCTAAAGGGTCAGGTAGTAAAAATAGTAGCTGTTTGGGACCACATACAGTCTCTATCACATAATGTGTGTGTGTGCGTGTATGTGTACATAACCTTAAAAGAAATGTGATGCCATTCTTGTCATGGGCAGTACAGAAACAGGCCATAGGTCAAATCTGATAAGTAGATGTTCCTGAAATAAAATATTAAACCATGTTTTAAAATTTCTAATAGTTCACTGGTTAGGAGCAAAGTGTTTCTTGAACATGGTAATTGGTTATAGTTTGCTATTTCTGTCCTTCCAAATCCAGTCTTTCTCTTGCCTGAACTAAAAAGCTGCCAGGGACATTTGAAGCCTTAGGCTTTACAGAATCCCGGGAGGTGATGTAGCTGAAGCTGACTTCATTTTTGTATATAAAAATGCATTGTATATACATATATACACATGTTTTTATGTCTTTATATCAGTCTTGAAAAAGTATGGGAAGCTACATCCTGGTAAGTTATATTGGTTAGCTTGAGTAGAGTTGTGCAGCAGGAGGAAGGGAATGCAAACAAAAGAGCAAAAAATAAATTACTATATTAATAATGTCTGACTGCAATTTTGCATTTATATACAATCACATATATTTTTACTTGCATAAAGAAATTAGGAATTTTCTGGTTTTGCTTATTTTCAGGTATTAAACTTAGATATTTCACTTTGAACCACTAATGAATATAGCAGGACTCTCTTATGATCTTTAAAATTCTTTAGTAATGAAGTCAGTCTTAAGAGGATTTATTAGGTTGTTTAGATTTTGTATTATTTGTGATCTAAGTAGGATTCATCTTGTTAGTGATTGATAGTTTCCACTTTTTCATCATTTATTAGGGTTATGCATATACTTTCATCACAGAAGATCAAGCTCGCTATGCTGGTGACATAATTAAAGCTCTTGAATTGTCAGGGACTACAGTGCCTCCTGATCTAGAGAAACTCTGGAGTGATTTCAAAGATCAACAGAAAGCTGTGAGTTTTTCATTCCCCTTGTTTTATGCAAACATTATTATATTTTAAACATTGAATATTAATACTTGTAAGTCTTGGTAAGATGACTTGCTTATTTCTTTGGGGGGGAGGGAAGGAGTGAGAACAAAATCCTTACTTTTGCTTCAACTGAATGTTTGTGTGGTCTCCATAGAATACTTAGATTTTCTCACAAGCTAATGAAGTTTTTTGTACATTAGCATATATCACCTTGAAAAATATTTCATTGCTGTAAATTCCTGAACATTAAAGTTTTTTACTGTGAAATAAACTTGTTTTTCCTTGAAAGGAAGGGAAAATAATTAAGAAGAGTAGTGGTTTCTCTGGTAAGGGATTCAAGTTTGATGAAACAGAACAAGCTTTGGCTAATGAGAGGAAGAAGTTACAAAAAGCAGCTCTTGGTCTGCAGGATTCAGATGATGAGGATGCTGCCGTTGATGTAAGTATTCTTATTCTAAGCCTCTGTCTTGCCATTTGAAGCACCTGTTCCTTCCGTACTGAAGGTCTTGCTATATGCTTGTTGGGATAGCCAATTATTGGAAACCTTTTTGGTGTGTACCTCACTCAACCCTTTTTTCTCTATATATTTATTGACATATGCCCGTATTTATGTATTTCCATAAAAGTGAGATCATACTTCTTTTATAACTTTATTTACAATAGCAGTCTTATGCATTTTAATAAATTCACTCATATTATTCTTGACAGCTATATAATATTTCATTAAATGGATATTCCACAGTTTAATGAGTCAAACCCCTATTTTTTAATGTATAGGTTGTTTCTCTATATTCATTATTTGGGATATACTTTACTATCGTAAACTATACTTCATAGCTCATCTTTGCATATTCATCAGATTAAGTCTTGAGGATGAGTGTATAAATAGAATTGCTGGGACAAAGGATATCTTTAATTAGGTTTTGAAACTGTCAGATTACCTTCCCTCACAGTCATCACTAATTTGCACTCAGTGCAGTGGTGTATGAGAGTGCTTGGCTCCCTATATCTTTAACAACATTGGTACTAATACTGTTTTTTGTATTTTTAAATTTGTCATAGAACATCCTTCTTAATAATAATAGTCAACATTTATTGAATGCTGCCAAGTGCTATGCACTATGCCAGTTGCCTTACAGGGATTACTTCAATTATTTCTCAGAGTAGTTAGACTAGGTAGATACTCAAAGTATTCCCATTTTGTAATTGAGGAGTCTGAGGCTTAGAAATAATAACCTTCCCATGCTTACATAGCTGTACCCATTCCATTTTTACTTAAAAGCCCATTTAGCTTAGTCATTATTTGTGAACCAGTGAAGATGGACCCTAAAGACTCAGCAAGTTGAGGTTTTCAGAGAAACTATTCTTTGGAACCCTAACCCCAGGAGCTTGACCTTTAGAAGAGGATATTTTCATTATAAATTAAATTTGAGACATCTCTCTAGTATATACCATTAATAATGGGATTAGCATATCAAAGGATATAAAAAGTCCTTAATTAAGGAAGCTTGTTTAACTTTGTTTAACCCAGATATCCTCCAACATATTTATTTGGTCTTTGATCATAGAACTTTTTTTTTTTAACATGCTGTACTTAGCTCAGAACACAATTTTGGAAGTCAGGAATTCAATCTGATCTTGTCATTGGATGAAATTGAGGCCCAGAAAAAGTATTTGGTCCTGGTCCCACACTGGCTGTTAGGCAGATCCAGGACCAGAACCCAGGTCTGGTAACCTTAAGCCATCTCTTTCTAGTGTACTGTGTTGGCTTAAAGTCCAAAAGTCAATGTTTTAGTTATCTTTGATGGTATAACCAGTCAGTCAAAAGGTTAGTATGTTAAAAAAAATTATTTCTTGAGGGTCAGGAAACCAGGAGCAATTTAGGCAGGTAGTTCTGGAGTTAGGGTCTTATGGGGTTGCAGTCAAACTGTTTGCCCAGGCTGTAGTCATCTGAGGGGCTTGACTGATAAGGACCATTTTCTTCCAAAATGGCTCACTCACTCTGATGTTAGCAGAATGTCTCTACTCTGCCTGTGTGTCCTCCCAGCATGGCAGCTGGCTTCCCTCAGAGTGGGTGATCCAAAAGAGAGTGCAAAGAGTATGACTTAGTGCCTTTTATGACTAATCTCTGAAGTTATGTACTGGTACTTCACTTTATTCTGTCTGTTAGAAGCAAGACTAAGCCTGCTCAGAGAGGCTCTACTTCAGAAGGGAAGAATATTAAAGATCTTGTGGCCTTGTTTTAAAACCAGCAAAGTTTTTTTATGTTTTTGCACATTAAAAAAAATATAAATATGTTGATTATTTCTGTGGTTGGTGAAATAACATAATTTTTGTAAAAAAATTAGAATAATACTCGTGAGTAAAGTCAAAAATTAAGTTAGTGCCTTCAAACTAGCACCATACAGTTTTCCCATTGCTGATTTTACCCATTCATTTTAGATTTTAATGCCAATGTATGCTGTTTAATTTAAAAGTTTTACTTAAAACAAATATTAAGTTTAAAAGTAGTTGGTAACTAAAATCCCTTATTAGTAACAAATATTTTAAAAGAAGCTAAGTTGTTTCTATTTCAGTGAAAGGACTTTCTAACTTAACCTCATTAATTTTAAACTCTGAACAAGCTTTTCTCTTTATTTGAGATTTAGAACATAAGGCCTTAATAGCCTAATCTGAGTATATAGGTGGTGCATCTCCTTATTTGGTATTGTCAGTAGTAGTTATTCGGCAAAAGGTATCTTTAAGGAAAATACAAATAGTTTATGAGTGAAATGTGGCTTACCTGAGGGTTACAGAATGGCAGTAGGACTCATGTGTGACTCCTGGAGAGCCAAAGATTTTCAGCATTGCTCCGGCTTTGATGGGGAAACAACCTTCATTTCTTTCCTTTCTTGGGTCAAAAGAATAAAGCAATAAAGCCTTCTTTTCTGATTCTGTTACCATTGTTTAATGGAAATCCAGTTGCATTTTAGGAGTTCAGAAGAATTTTGGGAGCTCCTGCCTTAGGGACATGTACCATTCCCCCTAAATCAGTGACTATATTTTTACTTGTCTACTGGCCTCAAGTTATTGCTTCGTTCAGCTTTTTTCATTGCAGTTAATTTGACTTCAAGTCTTGGGTCCTGGAGCAGCTCATCTGCATCATACGGCTGCTCTGTTCTGAAAGCACATGTTCTTCATTTGCTTAACTGGGATGTATTTTTTGGACCACTCAGGAGTCTGCTTAAATGGTTCATGCACCATCGTATCTCTCTCTCTCTCTCTCTTTTTGTTTGCCATAGACAACTGAGTTTTTGAAATAAAATGTGTCACCCTTAGTGAATAGCTGGTGTATTTCCTTTTTTTAAAAAATATATTTTGGTATCATTAATCTACAATTACATGTGCAATATTATGGTCATTAAACTACCCCCTTCATCAGGTCCCCCCCACCAACCCCTTACAGTCACTGTCCATCAGCGTAGTGAGATGCTATAGAAACACTACTTGTCTTCTCTGAGTTGTACAGCCCTCTCTGCGCCCCTCCAACATTACATCTGCTAATCGTAATGGTGTATTTCCTTTTGATCTGTGTGGTTGAATACATAAATATAACTGATTCCAGTCTTTTAATAGAAATATTCTTTATTAGTTTCTATAGATGTACTTAGATTGATATTTTAATAAAATTTTCGCTATTTTTTTCTTGTTTAGATTGATGAGCAAATTGAAAGCATGTTTAATTCAAAGAAGAGAGTTAAGGATATGGCTGCTCCTGGAACATCTAGTGTTCCTGCTCCAACTGCAGGAAATGCTGAGAAACTAGAAATTGCTAAGAGACTGGCTCTTAGAATCAATGCTCAGAAGAATTTGGGCATCGAGTCTCAGGTATTAAGTAATTTGCTCCGAGTCTTAGTCAACACTTTCTATAAGGTCTCAGATTTAAATGCTTTTCAGGAATTATGTTAGCACAGTTGAGTGACAAGTTGTTTTAGACATTAAATTAGTGAGAATTTAACATTCTGAGCACAGAGTTCTTTAATTATTGCATTTGGATGATTTTTCTAGTGTGGTTAAGTGAGGTCTGAATGACTATTCTGGAAGGCTTGTTAACATGTTACCTGTGGATAGTTAAATAAAGTAGTGTTCTGATTGACTGTACCAAAATCTTAAAACATTACATTTTTTCTTTCTTGATATGCTTTTACTGGGCACACAAAGAAATTCCTTAGAAGTACAAATACCCAGTTACATAATTCCAATTAACCTGGGTTTAAATAGTGAAAAAATGTGTTAACTATTTCACATACCATCTTTCTCTTGGGAGCTTTCCTGTTAATTTTTAACTAAGGGTGAATTTTCATAGCACTCCCAAAGAAAAGTTTGTTATTAAAAACATTTTGAAGATTTTTGAAAGTTTGGGGATCTGCAGGGCTGTCCAATAGGTTATATAGATTCAGGTCTGTAGTACCCAAGCTGGGATGCCAAGTCAGAGGCTAGTGGACTGATTAAGTTAAGGCAGCCACAATCCAGGCCTGGAACCTTGGGTATGTGCATCTGTTTTGCTCAGTGAGTAAGTTACCATGAAATGTTTACTGTACTCAGACCTGTGCCTCCTCTGAAAAACAGGGATTGCAGTAATAGTCTGTGGGATTTTTACTGCTAATAACACTATTAATATTAATAATCAAATAATAATATTTGATTGGTGAAATCAAATAGCTATAACATCACTGTTGTTGGAAAAGCTTCACATGTGAATCATGAATTACTGAAGAATTCTGTACACATGAGGCTCACATTGTTTTATCCTATTAATGCCCACATTAAGTTCAGAAATTTTTTAAAGGTTTTGAGTAAGTCATTGGGTATAATTTATTGTACGTTAGGTTGAGCCATATGGGGAGGAGGAGCTCAGTGGTGGTAGTGGACAATGATTCTAATTTCGGAGGAAACTCCTAGGAGTCACAAAACATGGAAACGATTTTAGAAATATTGTACTATATTTGTACTATATATTGTACTATATCAATAGTTCTCTAATTATTATCTATGACCCAGTAGAATTTTTCATATAAAGTTGAATGTTCTTTAGTTTACTTATCAAAGTAAGGGAGATAGATACCTTAAATTATCAATTATAAATATATACTGCTAAATTGCACATATGGGTCAGATTCTACATTAGAAAGATGCTCTTAGTGGCTTTCCATAGAATAATTTGTGGTGGGTCCCTTATCTTGCTTCTGCCCTTATTTGAGATTTGACTGTAGGTCTTCTTTAACTGCAGGATGTGATGCAGCAGGCCACCAATGCAATTCTCAGAGGTGGCACCATCCTTGCTCCCACTGTATCTGCAAAAACCATTGCAGAGCAACTCGCTGAAAAGATCAATGCCAAGCTCAATTATGTGCCTTTGGAGAAACAAGAAGAGGAGAGACAGGATGGTGGACAGAATGAATCTTTTAAGAGATATGAGGAAGAATTAGAGATCAATGACTTCCCACAGGCAAGTAACAGGTTTAAATCTTTCTCTTAAAATTATGGAGTAGAATTCTTTTTTAGGAGTAAAAATACTTTGTCAATATAAAAATTTACAAGCCTATGAATGTTTATTTAATAGGTACTTCACTTTTTATCTACATGGGGAGACAACAATAGAAATTCATTTTTTATGAGTATGTTGTAGGTACATGTTCCAGGATCTAAAAAGGCATGATGAAGGTGCTAATTATAATCTTAATGTTGACTGTAATTTGATTTAGCCAACTTATTTTATTCTTTGTCAGTATGCCAGGTCTTTTTATCTGGAAAATGATTTTTTTTCCCCACACCCTTTCTTTGATAGACTGCTAGGTGGAAAGTAACCTCTAAGGAAGCTCTGCAGAGAATCAGTGAATATTCTGAAGCTGCAATTACAATCAGAGGAACATACTTCCCACCTGGCAAAGAACCGAAGGAAGGAGAGCGGAAAATTTACTTGGCAATTGAAAGTATGTACTATTGGTTCTGTTTCAATCTTGAGTTAGAGCAAAGTAGATATGCTACAATACACAGAGAATGTGAGGTCAGTTCTAAAAAGGACTGAAAATAAGGAACTCCTATACGCAAAAATAGTTACATATATCATTGAAGGTCTTTATTTAGAATTCAGTACATACACGAAGGTGGATGATACGTGTTTGAGACTCTTTTGGTTTTGACAATTCAGTCGAATTTGAAAATCATTCTATAAGAAAAGGCATTTTAAGGATTGACTCATTTATGTTTCCGTAAGTAGAACATTCTGGGCCAAAGTTTAAGTTAGCAAGTAAGTGAACTATTTTAGTCTGTTGAATGAATGATTATCCAAGCACTCATTGCCTCTGAAATTATTCCCATAAAAGTTCATGCATACCTTTAAAAATAACAAGAGGACAATCAAAATACCATAACTGAAATGATGTAAGGAATGCATTATCCAAGAGCAGTCAGGTTTGCTTTTTAACCTTATTTCATATAGTCATGAATGAATCCAAAAGACAGGTTCCATTTTGACGTTTTTTCCTGATGTGTTATCCTGTTACATAATAGGGCAACTTGCCTCCTTCATATATATTTAATCTGAACATCTTTGTGATAGACCTTTAAGTGTAGCCCAGCATTTTATCTATTTAATGAGCTGAATATGTGTTGAATACTGTTGCAGCTGTGGAGAGATTTACTCTATGAATTGTAGGCTCAGAGGCTGCATAGCTGGTGCTTACGTGGCTCAGATGGCTGCAGAGGAGCTCCTTCCACACCTTGTTATAAACTCAGACACCAGTCTGTCATACATTATCACTTCTAACAAGAAGTCTTACCTCCTCCCACTTCACCAATCTAGCTCTTTACTTGCTTTGTTTTTCTTCATAGTATACTGGTCACATGGAATTATAGTATATTTTTACTTGTTTGTGTCTCTCCCACTAGGTAGAGCCCTATGAATGCAGTGACTTAGTCATCTGCTGTATTTCCAGTGTAAGACATATGATGGACAATTGATAAATTTTTTGAATAGTGCATGATAAAGCCCTATAGCCACTTGTCTTAAGGACACACAACATTTTTTGACATGCATATTTGTTTGAACTCTCTAAAGCTATGCTGTCCAGTAGAACTCTCTCTGATGGCTATGAAGCAATTGAAATATGGCCAGTATGACTGAAAATTTTTTAATTTCATTTAATTTTACTAATTGAAATTTAAATAGCCATATGGCTGGTGGCTACTATAATGGATAGCTGAACTCTACAGTTGGTTTTTGGAAAGATAAGTGGGAGATAATTTGATCCATTGAAAGTACATTGTAAATAAGGTGTGTCACTGGTTCATTTTTTTTGGTTGTATCTCGGCATTCCTTTGATTTTTGTGAAGACTTTATGATTTTAGGTAAGTTTGTTATCGAAATAAATATAAACTTAAAAAAGAGTTTAATTATGTATTAGGATTTGATTCTTTCCTGGCCAAAACAATTTCACAAATGTTACTTAAAGCAAGTTGTACTGTGACTATTTATTCACTTCCCTTTTAGTTGGTGATTGTTTTTGTGTGGCTTCTTAGCATAAAGACTACAGAAGGAGAAACACATGGGCAGTGTGTATCCCATCCCCTAAGTAGAAATTGTTTCCTAGTCATAAATGCTTGATGAGGTCAGAGTAACTTAAATCATTGAAAAGTTCTCTTATAAAGTGTCTTGCCTGAGGATTTCAGCCCTGGGCAAGTTCACTATGGATTCAGTGAGACCGAGAAATAACAATGGAATGTTCTTGGGGTAAAAGGGCTTATATCTGGCTTTATTCTCCCAGCAGTAGTTTGAGCACTAGAATCACGTCTGCATCCATCAGTCTGCAGGTGCATAATCCACCTCCATCTCTGCCTCTGCCCAGAGCATTGGGCAGAGCTCTTTATATAGTGACTCAGTCAGTAATAGCTTATTGTCAATGGATGTGGAAACAGTAGCCTAGCAGCAGGTCAGTTACGTCATCAAGTAGTTTAGGGTCAGGTGAGGATCCTGACAATAGGAACTTCCATTTTCCTGACACCAAGATTCTTTTTTTTTTCTTCAATAACTGCTTGCCTTGTTACTATAAACTTTTGATTAGTTTCCAGAGTTCTGATAAAGTTGATTTTAACAATTTTTACAAGTTAATTCTCTGCTTTTGTGGAGGGACAGGCTTTTGGAGTTCCCAGCTCTGCCATTTCACTGACGTCAACTCTCACTTTTGGATTTTAAAAAATTAATTATGCTGCATTGTTACAGATGTAAAGCTCACAACACAACCTTTATATTTTCCACATTATTGCCATTCTACCATTACTGTGCAGTAAGACTCATGCATGTTTTTAAATGGTGTACAAAGCATGTGGGTCCAGACTAGGCAAATTGCATTTCTTTATGGTTGTGACTTTGAGAAATTGACTCATATCTATTTCAAGTCAGGTTTTTAAATGGTACCCTTTCAGTGTGTTTCTAAATCATGTAACATCATTCCTTATTAAGAAGTAAAATGGGGGTTGCTGGTACCTAAATCTTCAAGGAGAGAAAATTACACTGACATCTTTCTGCATGTGGAACTGGACAGGTTTCACTTGTTACTGTGTTCATTAGTCTATACATGATGGAGACACAGAGTCATCCAGTGAAATCTGATGATAAAACCTTTGCTATACATGGTGTCAGCTTTTTATTCTCACCTCGAATATCATGGGTGTCATTTAAGCAAAACTATTTTAAATGCTTGCTTTATAGAAAAGTAAATCAGACATGACTGTTTTGAAAAAGGATCTTTTATGTAATTTATTAATTTAAGGCAACTGCTTGTTTAGTATAGTAAAATTAGTGTTTAAAAGTTGTTTGTATATAACTTAATCAAAACTCATCTCCTGTGCTGTCAGATGAAGTGAAAAGCTCACAGCTTCTTTGGACTTCTCCATCCACCTAGAATGGTTCTGGACACTTGTCTCCACTGTCAACTTGTACTTATGAAATAATACTAATTTTATAATCTAAGCAAGTTTTTTCCCCCCAACAAAAGAAATCACCTTGTCAAAAATGAATCTTGAGAACTCTAGAGACATAATAATGCTGAATAAGAGCTGGAGATTGGTAATTAAAAGGATCAAAAGCTTCGAGAATTTTCATAGATGATTAGATTTTTAAAGGTTGAAACTCCAACTAAATCGACTGAACACTAATAGGATGAAAACAGGTGTTGGAAGGACCCCAGTGTCATGTCTTTAGTTCTGTAATTGGAGGGACCCCACTGCCTGGCTCCTTGGAGACTCTGTGTGGCTCAGCAGCTCCAGGCCTCTCACCAGGCAGTGGGAAGGAGAACAGGAAGGATTTATATGCCTAGCCAACCTGTATAATTTATAGCCTGTTTTGTGACCCTCTTTTTTACTAGTGGAGAATCCCTTAAAAGCAGCCACAGTTGTTTTAGGAACAATGAAAGGAAATGCCTCTTTTTCATGGCAGCTTATAAACATGTGTAACCCATTAGCTAAAGAAACTAAATAAGTCAAAAATTTTAACTGATCAAAATGATCAGGCTCTAACTAAAGTAGGAAAATTACTCTTCTACTTGAGTCTAGATGAATGTCTTCTTCCATTTTTCTTTTAAACACTGAATATCAATAAGCTTCACATCAAGTCATGCCAAGTAGCTTGTTTTCCTCCTGAGTTTCATTTTAGTTGTAGTATTCAGTTTGGCTTGGCTTTTGTTTCTATGCTTATCTTCACTTTCATCCACTTCTCTTTTATAGCACCTGCAGCTTTAAAATGTGGTTGGTGGATGGTGGAGGTGTAGGATTTAAATTAGATGTGTTGCTATGACTTCACAGCCATACTCATGGCCCTTTCCTTCCTGTTGTTAAAACCATTTCTCACTTTTCTTCTTCCTCCTCTTTCACTGACTCCCTCTCCTCTTTCCCTCTGTCTGTGGTCAAAAAGGCTATTCACATCTAATAAGGGGCAAATTTTCCCATTTCTTGTGAATTGCTTTCCTCTTTTGGTTTTTTTATGTAGAATGATAAAAATGTAGGTTTGTACTTTGCAAGTCCAGTTCTCCTTTTATTTGGCATTTTGCTCTTAGCCCTTAACTCTAGTCTACTTCTTTGGTCCAGCTTTTTTCTCTTCTTACCTGTGAGCACTATAGTAACCATCTAGGCTTACCTACTACTCCCTGGCATTGTCTTCTGGCTTCAGATCCCTCCACACCTACCCTTGATGGCTCTCTAATCCCTGTTTCTCCTCTGCTTCTGGTCCACATTTCCATCTGGATGTCCCATGAACATCTCAACTACAGTGATGTCAAAATTGAATTTTACCCACCATCACTACTGACAACACCTGTTCTTCCTGTTGGATTCAGCATCTTCTTTATTCTTTCTTTATTTGCTACTCAGCTCTCAGCATTTTACTTTGTTCCTCTTACTCAGTGTTCACATCTAGTCAGAAAAAAATCTTGTCTATTTTACCTCAAAAATGTACTTTCATGGTGGTATGAACACAGTCCTGTAAGAACCCTCAGGAAAAAAATATTTAACTCTGCCTGGAGAAGTTAGGTAAAGCTTCCTGGAAGAAGTGATATTTAAAAGTTAATCTGGCACAGTGTTTTCTTCCTACTCATCCTGTTGTATTATCTGTACAAATTTTTCTAGTATCTACAAGATCATAAAAAGCATGGAAAAGTTATTTGTATAATCTCTCAATGTATCATACATGGTGGGTGCTTAATGTTTCTTGAATTAATAACTGTATGAATGAATGTCTCCATCCAACCCCATCCATTTGTCTATCTTGTTATGTTCTTTCAAACTCATTTTTCCAACCATGCTATATTTACCTCTCTTACTCTTCAGTAATTAAGCATGTCTTTGTTAATCTTTACTATTGTACATATAATTCCCTTTGCAAAATACTCTCCATGTCATTGCTCCCTCCCAACTTGTCTAGTCCTCTGTTCAGCTTTAAGACTGCTCACATGACACCTTTCTGAAACGTTTGCTAACTCTATGAAGAACATAATAGATGTCCAGTAAATATTTGTTAAGTAAATGAGCCAAGGATGTTTATTTCCTTTTTTAACTTGTACTTTGGACAAATTGTGAATCATCTTTTCTTCGCTCTTTTTAATCAACACACTAGGTACTCTTTACATGTAATGTGGCCTCATGGTTACATTCGAAACTCGAAAAGTAATCAAAATAATAAGCATCCAGTATGTGATGTGGGTGATGTCCCAGTAGGTATTGAAAGGTTATGTTGGCAGGCAGCACAATGTTCCTGAAAGTTAACCTACAGCATTTTCTGCTGGATCTCCATGATATGGACAAACATCTAGTGTAATTCTAGTAATATGAATAATGTTTTCCACTCACTCACCAGGTGCCAATGAACTGGCTGTGCAGAAAGCAAAGGCAGAAATCACCAGGCTCATAAAAGAAGAACTGATCCGGCTGGTGAGTGAAAACCTCAAGAGATTAGTTGTTCTAATAAATGTTTTATTGAACTATAATATAAATACAGAAAAGTATACAAATGATAAACATATAGTTTGATGAATTTTCACAAATTAAGCACACTGATGTGATCACTACCCAGATAAAAATATAAAGAACATTACCAGCATCCCAGAAGCCCTCACAGTCCTCTCTTTATCACTATACATCTCTTCTAAATATAACAGTGTTCTCATTTTAAATATCCTAAGTTATCTTGTTTATTTTTGAATTCCATATAGTGGAGTCAAAGGTCTGTGTACCCATGTATATAATTTCTTTCATTCAACATTACCTTGAGGAAATCAATCTATATTTTTGCATATAGCAGCACTTTATTCTCTTTCATGGCTATGTAGTATTTAATTATATGATTATACAATTAATTTATATTTTAGACTTTAGGGTTATTTTAATTTTTGGGTTTTATGAATAATGCTTCTATGAACACTTTTCCATGTCTCTTTGGTACACAGTGTGCTTTTCTCTTTGGGTGTATAAAGTAGAATTGCTAGTTATCAGGTATGTGTAGTTTAGCCTTAAGATGATATTGCTAAATAATTTTCCAAAGTGGTTGTACCAGTTTTCATTCCTTCCAGCAGTGTGAGAATTCCAGTTTCTCTACATTTTTGCCATTACAGGTGTTGTCAGTGTTTGTCAGTGTTTTTAGACTTAGGTAAGGACTTAATCTGATTTTGGAAAAAGCAGCCTTTTTATAGACCACCTTCCCAAAGGAGTCAGACACATCCCTGATAGACACACACTGGCTTTAGTGCCAGTTGAAGCTTGTAAATTATCCCTGCAGTGAGTAAATTGGGATGAGGGCCCTTTGAAAGGAAACTTTTATCCTTTCTCTAAGAATGTGTTTTTGAGGACTTTCCTAAATTCCCTTTACAGAACATTCTTTTGGGGGGATACAAAGAAGAATACAAGGTATACAAAACAAGAGGGAAGAAGAAAAACAACTTTTGTATCAGATACTGCTTAAGACTATTTCACCAAGGACTGATTAAGAACCTTGATGCTCAGACCATTAAATAGGTTTGAAATAGTGGTGAAGGAGTAGTTCAGTGAACAGAGAGAAATGATTAGTTATTAACCATTTCTTTCTTCCTTAATATAATAACATTAATATTTCAAATATTAAATTTATTTTAAAATATGTTAGTTTTATAAGATTATAAAGGAAATTACCTAAACATACATATTTTTATTTCTTTTTGCTTTTTCTGACCATGTATCTTATTTTCTCTTGTAGCAAAATTCGTATCAACCAACAAATAAAGGAAGATACAAAGTCTTATAAAACATCTGGAAAAACCTTTTTACCTGTGCTGGACTGTGATAAATGTGGTGATTGTTGTCTGCAGTTTACAATGTATTATAAATTAAGATTTTAAAAATTCTGTTGTGCTGGTTTTTTAAATACAAGAAACCAGTATTTACTAAAGAAATCATCTTTCAGTAAGTACCCCCAGAGCTATCAAACTATATTGAAAGCAAGCTGGTTTTCAAGTATGATGTCCTTTAAGGTAAAACTTAAATATCAATATTTTAGCTCTCTGTGTAATATTGCAGAAGTTAAAAAAATGGAAATATTTGGACTTCCTATTGAAGGTGATAGAGTAACGAGTTGCTAAGTCCTCTGCAATGAAATTGTGATCATCTTCTCAGATGGTAAAAATTCTCTAATTTTGTGTCCTCCCTTGAGCTTAAATCTTACTTTACTCAATGGAACAATGGCTTCAGAGTTTTTGTTTCAATTTTTATCATCATAAATGGGCAATAATAGTTGAACTGCTTTTGGTTTTATAAAATTAAAGATTTGTATAGTGTAAGAGTTCTTTGCATTTCTTTACACTACAAAGGGTTTTAGTATTTACTGTTTCTAGGTTCCCCTTACAACCTCTGGCTCTGCCTAGCTACTCACTCTTTCCTAATCTTCCTTAGAACAAAGTGATTTGTAGCCTGTAAATATTAATATGATTCCTTTTCCCCCTGAAAGTATTTGTTTATACATCTGTACATATATAAGCACTCTCCTAATTTTAATCTTATTTTTCATCGGGATTATTGGGTAGGTTGTGAATTTTCTCTTAAAAATTTTCAAGCATAATGGTACCCATATTTTAGACTTAGACTTAGGCATCTCAGTGAAATTTAGTTCATAAGGAATCATAAATTATATTTTTGACACCTCAGATATATTTCCTGTATACTCTTAAATTGCTATAATTGGATAACCTAATAGTCATTTCAAGACTCCTCATGTATTAGATCTTTAATATTGTCATTTCTTGAAAAAAGTAAATTTTCAGAAATTAAATAGATATATTTCTTTTTTTCCCCTTTTTTTCTTAATGTATCATTGATACACACTTTTATGAAGGTTTCACAAGAAAAACAATGTTATTGCATTCACCCTTACTTAAATAGATGTATTTCTAAAATTTTAGAAATTAAACAGAAGTTCCTTTGAATATTACTGGCTTACAGTTTTTTAAAAAGAAAAAGAACCAGAGCATACTGTAGCTGTTAATTTTAATAGTACACTAAGTGGTTAAAGTGACATCTTCAATATAAAGTCATTCTACTGAAAGACTATGATATAACTGGGAAATATTCTTGGATCCCTTACATATCCACTTTCTTCCTTAGAGGAGGAAAATAGGCAAAACACGTAACAATAGAACCAAATAAACCATTTGCGTTAAAATTCTAGGCATTGGGCTCCCTTTTCCCCCAGTTTATTTATTTGCTTATTTTCATTGCCTAGTAATGGTGTACTTTGATAAATAGGTGGCAGTCCCACATGGGTGAGAATTGGTGCTCCCTTCAGCCTGCTGGGTCACTTTGAGGTTCAGTTTTACATCCTTTTAATATTACTACCTTTATGTTTGTATAATCTAGTTGTAATAAACCATTGATAGTATTCTGTTTTAAAATGAAACACTGTTATTACAGTTTTTAGTGTCACACCGATTTTTTAAATTTGAGTGATGTACAGACTAACTTGTTTTTTTAATGCAATATCAGTATTTGCTCGTGTTTTCTAAGTTCCTTATAAAATAAAGTTAATTCAGTATGCATTTTCCTAAAATCATCTTTGCTGAAAATTTTCTGCTGTTTATCTAATTTTGTTTACATTTGTAGGCATATGAGAAAAGTATTATGCACTCTATATCTCTTTAAAAAGATTCTAGCAACTTAATACCCAGAACATACAGAAGGCAGCTGTGGGGTCTGCTTCGAAATAACATCATCATCTTAAAGAGTCACAAGCTAGAAACAAAGCCTCCAAAGTTGTAACTTGGCTGTGTGTGAGCCCTCTTTGCTGTGGGGCCTTGCTTTGCTTTATAAAACCATCAGCTGAGGTCCTTTAGTGACAGGTAATGTAGTGCTTGTTTAAGATAGGAATTGGGAGGAAAATGGTAGTTGAAATAAAGTCTAGGATAGGAAGCTACACTTTGTTTAGTAAAATGTCCCATTTTGGTGCTTTATAGTTGATGGATGCTAAATTCTTAGAGCAGGCAAGAGTTCTGAGTGACATAGCCCAGTGTGTTCCATGAGAATACTCTTACTGTTAGATTTGAGTCTGGAGTTACCAGTTCAGTTCTTCACATTTTGGTATATAGTTTTATGTTAAATGAATCTACTGGTGTTTTCATATGCCAGTAGATCTCATGCTTAAGGCATAAAAAGCTGAAGTTAATCTTTTAAAAAAATGTGTGTGTAAATACAAAGAGAAAGAGAGTGAGTATGTGTGGAGGGGTAGAGGGAATTTCTTAATTCTATTCAATTTAGATGTTGTGACCATCAGAAAACCTTAAAAAATCTCACTGGTGTGGGGCATTTAACTTGGAGTTGAACATCATCATCTTACAACACTGCTCAATATTCTGTTCTTAGGCCAGCTCTCTGGAGCTAACAATGGCTTCATTTCCCTGTGTAATGATTCCCTGATACGTTACCAATTGCAGGTATTTGACAGTCCTTTTTTGTGTGTATCAACTTACATTTTTCCTCTGGAGTCCAAGTAGAAATGTGAAGGAAAAACTGTAAACAAAATGTATTTTTTTCAAAATCTCCACAATGTCAGTGGTCTTACCTTTAATAGTGCCTTTGGGCTTGGCTGGTATGTATGTATATGTAAGTGCATACTGTCAAATCACATGACTGGTGAGGAATTTACTTTCAATTATTTTTCTTGACCATATTCTTTTCCATATATGGCATCAGCTATAGGAGTCCATGACTTTGAAGTTAAGCTTTTAAAAAGATATTCTAACTTTGCATTAACCCTGTTCTATTGGGGAGAAAAAAAGTATGAAATAAAAAAAAAGTTTTAATACCTTTAGAGAACTGGAACTCATTTACTCTCAGATATTACTGGGATTATTGTGAAAGCTAGAATTTAAAAGTCCTTATCATTTTTTTAAGTTTATTTTGATATCACCAATCTACAATCAAATGAGTAATATTATGTTGATTACACTACCCCCTTCATCAGGTCCCCCTACCCCACCCCAACCCCATCACAGTCACTGTCCATCAGCATAGTGAGATGCTATAGAGTCACTACTTGTCTTCTCTGGGTTGCACAGCCCTCCCCGCGCCCCCCTAACATTACATCTGCTAATCGTAATGTCCCTTTGTCCCCCTTGCCCCTCCCTTCCCACCCATCCTCCCCAGTCCCTTTCCCTTTGGTAACTATTAGTCCTTTCTTGGGTTCTGTGAGTCTCCTGCTGTTTTGTTCCTTCAGTTTTTTCCTCAGTTCTTATACTCCACATATGAGTGAAATCATTTGGTACTTGTCTTTTTCAGCTTGGCTTATTTCACTGAGCATAATACCCTCTAGCTCCAATCCACGTTGTTGCAAATGGTAGGATTTGTTTTCTTCTTATGGCTGTATAATATTCCATTGTGTATATGTACCACATCTTCTTTATCCATTCCTTATCATTTTTAATATATAGAAATACTTGGTAGTCCATGTTTTGAATATTAGTCTTTTTTCACATTTTTGCCTAATATGGAATAAAAAAATGTAAGGATTCAGCATGAAACATGTGCTTTGTCCACACAAAAAAATGTCATCTGAACTTGGCACTTGGTAGTAGATGGATTTTTAGTAGCTTATTCACTCCAGGTACTTCTAGCAGCCTTGAATGTTAAAGTGTCTTTTGCCTTTACCTGAATTCCTAAGAGTTTCAAGTACCTGGGCCCAGCCAGGAGAAGGATCCTTAAAGGCAGTATGTTCTTTGCATATCCTTGCTTAGGGACTCTCTGGGAGCTGAGACTCCCAGAACTATACTGTAGATTTTTGAGAAAGAGTCCTCCCCATCCTTTAAGGCAGCCCAGGGCACAGGTTTCAGATTTGGAAAGTTCAGCAGTAAGGTCAGGGGAGTGGATGCCTGGGAACTTCAAAGAGAGCTCAAGTTCCTCTGTACCTTCTTACCAGTCTAGTGTTGCTAATTATAAGTGTGTCTGGGGTAGTAATGATTTTGTGATACACATTCAAGTGTATCTTCACTTTCTTTTGCTCTTTGATTTTGACTAATCTAAAGCACTGGTCTCCAAAGTGGGACACGTATTGTAAGCCATTGGGAAACAGAAAGAAAACAGTGGAGCTTCTTCTATTTAAATGTCACCTTTTTAATTTTTTTTTGAGTTTTATAATATGTTGTTACATGATATATTGTGTAGAGTATATTTTTAGAGTATTGGTATAACAATTCATATACATAATTATAAATAAATTCACATACATTGGAGGGTACTTGGACAACCTTAGGCAAGTTTAAATGCTTTGAAATGTCTGTTTTTTTCATGTATAAAATGGGGATGTGACAATACCTATCTCACAAGGTTGATGTGAAGATGAGGTAAATTAATACATATAAAGCATTCCAACATATACAGACAGTGCTTGGCATATGATAAGCATTCAATAAATAGTAGTACCATTACCATTACAATGGGTGAATGGGAGTGGGTTTTCCTATGCTATCTTCAATATTGCTATAAGCTTGCATATCTAGCAAGGACAGTCAGTGGCTATTGATAAACCAAAATCTAGGAAATGAGATTCATTTTCTTTGTGTATATATTTCAGTTTAAATGCAAATATTTAAGAACACTTGTTGCCTCAATTGAAAGGTCTTTAGAAGTAGCCAGCTCCCAGCTTTATATGGATAAATACTCCTTTTATGGCTTTCCTTTCACATATATTCAATCACTATTTATCATTCAAACATCATATTAACTGGGGGTTTGTCTATATGATCTGGCCTACCCTGGGCCAGTCCAAAGCTGTTGGAGAAGGGATGAAGAAAGTTGGATTTAGTGCAGATTATATTTCAAGGGTGCACACTTTTGAAGAATAAATGTTGGGAGATAAATAGCATGTTCTTGTTGCAAATGAAATGATAAATGGCTGTGCTCTTAAAAAAGCCTCTACATTCAGCACTGGTTGTACACTACCCGTATTGTTTGTACCAGAGCACCTCATTAAGACCAAACTGAGATAAGTATCAGAAAAACAGCAGGTTATTGCATTTAACACTGAATTCTGATGATCTATTTGAGTTTTTGTCCAATATACCAGAAGGTAAACTCCCAGAAGGTCAGGACCATGGCTATCCTGCATTCCTAGTACCTTGTATTCAATGAGATATATGGAATTGACTAGTCACTGTTGTCCACAGTCACACAGCTAATAAGTGGGAGCCCTAGGGTTTAAATCCACATCTGTCTTCACCTATCAGGTCATTTAATTTCACAGCCCTACAAGGAGAACATTGTCTTCATTTCACACATATGGAAACTTTTGGCAAAAGCCATGACTTGTGCTAGGTGCCATTGGAAGCAAATGGTAGAAAGGCATTAGAAACCAGGAATGTCTGGTTACTTCTTCATTGGGCCTGCAAATCATTTGACCTTGTTAGTATGAAAGTTTCTGTGTCTTAAATGGTTTTGTGTACAAATGCCATTTCAGACAAAAGTGAGTTAGGGATCTGGAATAGTCATGATATAGTATGGGAATGCTACAATGCATTCTAAAAGTCGAGGAATAAAAAAGAAATTTTGCTTAGAGAAAACTTGTTTTAAAGTTTTTTGAAAGGCTGCTCAATATGCTTTCATGTCTGTGTACATTTATTAGCTTTTTTCTGTATTGGTGTTTTTTATTTATGAACAATACTAGAATGATCAGTCCTGTTTTCTAGTATTTCATAGGAATAATTAGAATATTTAGAAACATTATGAAACCCTGCCTGCCAAAAGATGAATGGGCCTGCCTGTTTTATGTACTGTATTTGGTCTCCCTTCTGGCTTGTGTGTTCTCCCAGAAAACTTGTTGTTCCTCCTTGTTTCCTACTGGCATTAGCACCTGGCCAAGTGTTGTGCTCATAGTAGACAGGAAGATAATTCATTGCATGGGCAGAAAGGACAAGCGCCCACCTCTGTTCTCATGCACTGCCTAATAAAGTGTCTTCTACTCAGCAGCCTTCCTAATTCTGGATCCCCTCCCCTCTGACATCTTTTTTTAAATAATTTATTTTGGTATCATTATTCTACAATTACATGTGCAATATTATGGTTATTAAACTACCCCCTTCATCAGGTCCCCCCCACCAACCCCAT
>JAVSCE010012464.1:0-48386 GCA_032199065.1 Smutsia gigantea
AAACTTACTCTGGGACAAAAAATAAATGTCAAGGTCCCCCATACTGTTGTGTCCCTCTTAAACACACAGGGACACTGATTCCTCTCCAACTCTCAGCCGGGCACAATACTAAAACTCCTCAAGGCAGTCTGGCTCCCAAAAGTAGCAATTCTGCATTGCAAAGAACACCAAAAGGAAAACAACCCTATAACACAGGGGAACCAGCTGGCAGATAAGGCAGCTAAAACAGCAGCCAATAAAAAACAGATAAAGCTCCTTCCCTCACTATGGCCCTAACGTCCCCAGTGGAGGCCCCTCCACCCAAGTACACTGAAAAAGAGAAGGACTGGCTATGGCTAAAGGAGCCACCCTAACTAAAAACAAAACAAAACAAAAAGATGGATGCTGTCTGACAGATGCATCTTTGTCCCAACTGCAACCAGAAGGCATCTAGTCAGCAAATACCATCAGCTCACCCACCTAAGAAAAACTGCACTAGAAGCCCTCCTCAAAAAGCAATACTAACCTGCCTTTGTAGCAGATGCAGTAGAGATTTTAACTAAATCTCTCAACATTACCTGGAAACTTCACACTGCATACAGGCCACAAAGTTCAGGGAAAGTGGAGCGAATAAATCGCACCTTCAAAGGAACCCTAGCTAAGTTTTGCCAAGAAACTGGCCTCCTGTGGCCAGACCTCCTGCCCCTGGCTCTCCTGCATGCTCACTGCACACCTGGGACTCAAGGCTTTTCCCTTTTGAATTAGTATATGGACACCCTCCCTCGTGTCTAGGAAGTCTCCTAGGGAACCTACACCAGATAGAAAATAAGGGAGTAAGAGAACAGCTCCAAGCCTTAAGAGCCACCCTAAATAAGGTGCAGCAATATATCATAGAAAGAGCCCTGATCTCCTCAGGGACCCCCATATATTCCTTCCAGGCTGGGGACTAGGTCTGGGTCAAAAATTGAAAAAGGGATCCCTTCAAACCTCAGTGGACTGGCCCCCACACTGTTGTTCTAACCACTCCTACTGCCCTCAAAGTTACAGGCATCGCTCTGTGAATCCATCATTCCAGAGTAAAAAGAGCCCATACACCGGACAAAGAAATACATCAGTAGAAGGCCCAGCCAGACCTCCAGAATCCTCTCCACCTCCGCATCTGACGATTACCCTCTGACTAATGAACACGTGCACGCAGTGGATCCCGGCCCTTGCTGGAATGGAAGCTCTTTCATCCTGGGCATTAAACTCTCTGCTGCTGCCCCCTCTGACTAAACTCTTCCACAAAATGTTGCCCTTTCTATTGTCTATTGGGTAATTGTTAAGTTGTTTTGCTGTGCTTACCCGTCTCTCCTAGCTGAAACCAAGTCTCAGCCTGCATTTCCAAAGTATCTCTCTATAATGTTACCTCTATCAAATTAACTGGACAAAGTAATAAAGTGCATGGTCATCACCCAAGGGAGCTGCCCTCAGTGGCCCTCCACCTTTAGCACCTGTCCTCTCACACTCAAACAAGCCAGCCTGAGTGTAATGCTCACCTGCATAAAAAAATAAATTAGGACTGAAAGAAACTGACTATTTTTTGTTAAGCACAGGCTTATCAAATGTCTGAAGGACTCATTTCAACCTGTACACACAAGACCCATACAGACAAATGCATAAAAACATAATCATTTGTGTTCTTTGCAAAGTACTCAGGTCTTTAACGAAAAAGTCACAAGGAAAAAAATCCTAGCTCAAAGCAATTAAAAGTATAAATACAAGTCATTATAACCCTGTCATAAACCAAAAAGATGATGTTTAAAGGGGCATCAGAGGGGGAGTGATAAGGGAAATATTCAACACAGCCATCAAGGTCAGCAAACGGCTTTTCCTCGGTTGGCAAAGCCCTCCCGGCTCCCTCCTTCCCTTCTCCAGGCTCCTCTTTTGCCCTGTGCATGCTGAAATGCCACATATCAAAATAATATAAATTGCTCCCCTTGCTTGTGCTCAGGGCTCGGACTTTTGGGAGATTCCTCCCCTCTGAGCCCACCGGTGTGAAATAAAGCCTCAACACTCCAAGACCTCCAAGTGCTGCTTAGTTTTTCCGTCAGCAATCCAGTCCAGGTTTTCCAGTATTATCCGAAACTAAACTTCAAGGCCAAGTTGCTCCTGACCTTTTGAGCTTTAACTGATTAACTCATTAACTCTGAGTCTTTTCTGGCTTTCTAGTTTTAACTGGTTAACTCTAAATCCTTTCTAGTGGGCTTTACTGACCTTATTCTCTTTCTACCCCACTCATATCTATTTTCCTGCCTAACAGAGGGACCCCATCTTTAGGCTAAGATTCCATTTTAAAAGAGTTGAGAAGTAAGATTCTTAACATATTCTTTGGTAATCAGACAGTAACCCACCCAATCTTCAGGCAGAGCATGCAGTCTTCACTGATATGACCCCACGGCTTGAGGGGAACCACTATCTTGGAGAGGAACAGGATCAATAAATCCCTTGTGTTAAGTTTATCCTACAGAATTATCTAGAGGACTGACTGTGCAGGAGGACACAGTGTTCTTCACTGGAGAGGCACACCATGAGACCACAAGTCAAGCTGACACCCAACACCCCCCTCTGCCCTTTGCCCCTTCTTGAAAGCCTTGAAGACAGAATCCCCGCCTTTCAGGGTGCCTCCTCTCTGAGGACTCCTGCACTTTCCTTTCTTTCAGTGTGTACTTTTAAATAAAGCTTTCTCACTGCTCAAATTATTGCATTTTGTCTCTTTGCTATTTCATTCTATTCCCAAGTTTTCATTCTGTCTCTGCTTTACCCCTGATAAGCAGGGAGGGGCTGCGGAGAGCTCAGATTTGGGCCTGCAAGTTCCAGTCACCTGGGTGACGGGGGCAGAACTGCAGCTGCAGCCTGCCTGAAAATCTCCTGTAAGTGCACGGAGAGGAAATCCCGGGGCAAAATACCTCTAAAAACCGAAATCAGTCAAAGGGAGAAATAAAGTTTAAAACCCCTTTATTGCTTACAAACTGCAGTCTGGGGTTGTTTCTCTCTCTCCTGCTCCAGCAGCAGCAAAACCAGCCCAACTCCTCACCTCTCAGGTACAGATAAGCCCTCCTGTTGCCCAGGTAATTAATTACCCACTGATACGGAGATGAACTCTCCACCCCTGAGGAATTAGGCAAATCCACTAAAGCCATACTTCTCTCCACTCTTGAGCTCCTGTTGATATGCATATGTACTAACGCCAGGCGAGATATTCTGGATAATTTACAATTTTACCCACACTCCTTTCTTTGGGAAGTTCTCAGAACATAATCTCACTCTATCCCGTGCTCTGTGGCTCCCCCAAGTCGTGGGGTGGTAGGGACTAGTCCCCACACCAGGCAGATCCAAGTGGACAAAGGATGCCAGGTGACCCTGGCTTTAAGAGTTGGCAAGGGCATCTGCCCTAGGCCGAGAACTTGCCCTCTGCACTTTCCCGTTCTCTGCTGCCTGCAAGGCAGCTGCCACTCCCTGTTGCTCTTGCTTTAATGAATTCCTTCCTTACCTACACTCCTCTGACCTGCTCAAGAATTCTTTCTAGTTCAGAGTCAACAACCCTCCCCTGTCCAGGTTGAGGTTTCACCTGGTGTTCTGGGAGAGACCTCCCCAGACACAGCTGTCTGGCAGCGTAACAACTGAGATGAGCTCAGCCAGAAAGGTAGGGATTCATTAGGCAAAAGGTGGAATAAGACCATCCCAAGTGGAGGGAATAAGATAGATAAAAGCTGAGAAGGTGAAAGAAAACCTGAGCATTTGAGGAATTGTAAATGTGGATAATACAAAGTATTTCACAGGGAAATTATAAGGATGACATAAAACATTAGGTGGAAGGACCCAGCAGTGTCTGACATGCAGTAAATGTGAAATGTCTTCCTTTTAGCCCAAGGCCTAATGAACGGGATTAAGGTGGATTTGAATTCACTCAGTGATGAGATCAATTAAGATTTCCTAACAGGGTTGGGCTCCATCATTATTTTACCCAATTTCAGGATTGGGCAATTACCCATAGTGGCTGTCTTCTTAATATAGCTACACCTAGATTTTGGGTTTGGGTCTCAGAAGTAACACTCAGACCCATCAGCCCTTCTAAGGTATTCTGACTACTGAACTAGTAAGAGATTCAAGCACAAACAGAAAACAAAATTCGGCTGAATAAACTTGAAGATTCAATTGTCTTTACTAAACAGGCAGCATCCCATCCGGCAAGAAGAGAGATGCTCCTAGTAGTTGCACAAAATAAAAGTTTTTATAGGAAGGAGTGTGAAGCAAGATGTTATCAGCAAAAGAAGGGATTGTTTCAGGCAAGCTTACTTTCTCTTAGGCGGAAGAGCAGGGAGTCTTACACAGATGACCTCATTAGAGATCAGGAAATTCCAGACTGATTGGTTTAAAACTCTGCTCCTGGCAGAGACTAAAACTGCAGTTAGGTTAGATACTAAGTCTTGGTGGGGCTTAACATAAGTGACTCCATTTGAGTCCTGTTTCTTTTTAACAACAGTAAGTCAGTAGTTCAGAATAGAATTTCTATCTTATAAAATAATCAGAGCCAGTCTTCTGTTTTCTATTCTATTCTAAACAAATGAACATAAGTTGCTTTTGGACTAGGAATAGGAATTATGTAACTCAAGGACCATTTTCATTTGTTTTTATCACTAGGGCTTGTTAAAAAGAGAACCACAGGCCCAACATGGGATTACTTCTGCTAGGCCACGTCACCAAACCAGGGCTTAATACCTAACATACCTGTGTTCCAACCTCCCCCAGAAATGTTGTCAGGAATTTCTGGTCAGCACTGATAAGATAATGTCACATGAACTCTCTCCACCCACCAAAGGAAGAGATAATCCACCTGAGACCCTTTATCCCCAAATGAAGATGACCGCACCCAAAATAATCCTCTTTTCTGTCATGACTTCCTTGTCCTGTCTTTAAAAACCTCTCCCTTTCTGCTGTCTTTAAAAACCTCTCCCTTTCTGTTGCCCTTCAGAGCACCTCTCCACTTGCTGGACGGGATGCTGCAGGATTCATGAGTTGCTTAATAAAGCCAGTTAGATCTTCAAATATGCTCAGCTAAATTTTGTTTTTTAACACTACTAATTAGGCTTCAGACCTCTAACCTCAGAAGTTCCCTCGGAGATAATTCTAGACCAACCTCCTTTCACATTAGAGCTAGTTATTGACAACTTAAGAATCCCAACAAATATATTTATAACATACTCCCAGCATAACACATTACCCCTCCCCCCAGAAAAAAATGTTTATTAAGATACCATCCAAATGGTATTAAATAGCTTACCCAAGGTAAGTGGCATTGGTAAGAGGCAGGATAGAAATTTAAAACCGAAGTCTTACTTCAAATAATTAACATTTTCCCACAATAATAAGCCACTTCCTCATTTCACTACCAATATTCTTATGGGCAAATGTTCTTTGGATCTAATCTTTATGTTCTTATCTATCCTTTGGACTGTCTAGTATAATCAGTGTTAAAGGCTACAGAAACAGAATGTAACTCCAGGGGCAGGGAGAGGGGGAGAAATTCTCGGTCAAAATATCTTTGAAACTGAAATCAGTCAGAGGGAGAAATAAAGTTTATTTCTTACAAGCAGTCGTCCTGTCTTCCCTGACTAGGCTGCAGTAGAAGAGAGAGCTCCACCCAACCTCTCCGGTCCAGATAAGCCCTTGCAGGCCCTTGTAATCACCTATTGATATGCAGAGGGACCACTTCTCTCCACCCCTTGAAACACTTATAGATATGGAGATGCACTAAAGCCAGGTGAGCACGTCTGGAAATACTACAGTTTTACCCACAGCCCACCCCTCCAGAAATCTCACCTCACAATCTACATGTTCCTCATCTTCCGCAATGGCTCCTGTGGGAGAAAACTGGAGCATTGTAACCATGCTAATAACATAAAATAACAACAGCAATAAAATCATGATAATCCTCAAGCCAGAGGCTTCAGCTAGGTTCAAAGTCCTAGGCAGATTAAGTCCATAGCTTGCCCATTCCACAGGCAGTCAGTAGCTGAACAAGTAAGGAGTTCAGAGCAATCATCACCCGGCAGCTGCAGCCAGGGGGTGTGTCCAGGCCACAAGGACTGTAGAAGAAAATAACCTTATACATGTTTCAATGACACCGGCAGAGACAAATCTTGTCCATCAGGCAGGATACCTGCAAGCCTGGTCTAGTATACCAGACTTTCACCCTCTCTCTGGGATGGTTACTGATGGGTCTATATGTAGGGCTTTGGGAGGCACATGCACTGGCCACAATAGTAAGACAAAACTCCCCAGTAAGATGCTCTTACCTTCTGGGCTTTTGGTTACACTACCATCATCTTTGGGGACCACTCTGCTGTTACTCCAGGAATACACATGAGGCCAGCTTCCAGGTCTTTTCCCCAAGGTGCCAGAAGGGCCAGCCATCATTGGTCCATGTGCTGAAATGTCCAAGGCCACGTAGTCTCCAGGTTGCTGTGGGACTCAATCACACAGTGTACTTCTGACAGGGCTCTGCTGACCTCTTCAAAGGTCAAAGGCCGGCCTCACTGACAGGCTAGAGCCTACACTGCCTTCTGCCCGAGGCAGACTGTGTTGCTAGCCAATGCACCTGGGCCAGTGTGAAAGGCAAATGGTCTGCAAGGCACTGCCGAGACCCCAGCCACAGCCATCTTCAGTCACATGGACATCCAGCTGACAGGGCTCTGATGGGTCTGTCTCACTCAAGACCTTCACAGCCTTGACTATCCATTTTGTAAAAGCAGAGGTAAATGCACATGTTTCATGCCAGCCCCACCCGATGCCCTTTCATACCAAATGGCTTAAGGGCTTCACAATTTGTGCCAAGGGCGGAATAAACACTCTCCAGTAGCTACAAGACCCAAAACCTCTTGCAAAAATGCCACATGTACCTATAAGGTAATCAGACATGAGCGTAACATCACACACAGTATTAGACGCCCTGTTCCCAAGGGGATTCGGGCTTGTTCCACCCAGCCCCACCCTGCAAACAGTAGGGGGGGGGGGGGTTCCCTGGAAAACCCTCCAGGTTGCAATAAATCATGGAGCATTCAGCTCCTGTGTCCACCAGGGCCAGGACACACTGCACATTAACTGGGGACTAATAAATATCCTTCTACATGTGGCCTCTGGTCCCCACCACATCCTCAAGGTGGGGGCTTTGACCCTCCCCTGAGTCAAACCACAATGCCCTATCATCCTCCTGTGGGGGTGAGGTCCCAGCAGAGCCTGAGTACTATTCTCCAGGAAGTCTTGCAGGGACACAGGCTGGACATGGGGCTTTGCCTCTGGTTTCCATGTCCTGGACCTCAGTGGCTGGAACTGCTGCTCTGGCTTCAATTGGTGCCACAGTTCTAATAAGATTCTATTGGGCTGCTTATCAAGTTTTCCTTTCACTACCCCTGCCTTTATCAAATCAATCCACATCTGGGTCCTCGACACCTTCACAGGGCCCTTTGCACCTCTCCTTTCAGTTGTATCCCATACTTTCTTCCATGCTCTTATTGTTTCAACCTCCCCCAGATCTGCTAAAGTATAAGTAGCCTCACTTATGGGTTGCCCTATGTGAGGGGCAAGAATAGTCACTAGCAACCCAAAGAGACATGGGGTTACTGTATGGAGCACCAGATTTCTCATTTCTATGGTGAACAACTCCTCATCAGGGCCCTGGGGGTCTATGTTATAGATGATATTTTTCATGCCAAATTTCTGCAACACCTGTTGGAGCTCTGCATACTTTTCCAGCTAGTGGGTAAGTATGGTAAATCACCCTGATTAGGCCAAACTATCTTGTTGGCAGCTGTCAGCCAATTCAGAAGCCCCCATTCCCTGAGGTGTGACGGGTACTTTGCAACCACTGCTAGAGGGAAGGGTGAGTCATCAGGGAAGCCAGTCTACTCATTTCAGAACCCCACATAACAATGTTTACCACCCCCATATCCCAGAGACACAGAAGCCACATAGGCAGAAGTTCTGATGGTTTCTGCCGATACCGAATGCTCACGTCCACCAGCTCATCCTGGGTGTAGGGGCGGAGCACGGAGTGCTCCACAACCTGGGCAGGGGGCAGCTCCTCCCTCTCAGCAGCCCCTGGTTGTTGTTTTTACTTTCTTAATTACAACCAGGCGGGCCTTTAATACAGGAGTGGGTGGTGCCCCAGGCGGTGGTCTCAGCAAGAGATTGGCCCTCAGCCTCACCCACTCATCCTCTCAGGACACCTCCTCCACCATCTCCGGAGCTGAAGGCACCACTCTTTCCTCCCTCTCCCCCACAACCGTCTGCAATGTGGACTCTCCTGCTGCCTTCCCCCTTGCTGCTGCTAAGGAATTTTCCAGGAGCGTGACCCATCCTCTCAATAACTGTCTCTCTTCCTTAAGGGCATCCCATAGGTCATCGCCCAGCTCCTCCCAGCGATGCTGAAGTGTGTCTCTCCTGCCGAAGTCTCTCTCTGTCCTTGATAATCCTTTCTCTCTCCTCGAAAAGCTCTCCTCATAACACTTTCCACTATCTGGACAAAAAGAGATCCTACAATGTCAGCTGCTACACGGCCACTCAGGGCCTCTATGCAGTCTTCTATCTGATGGAGGGCTAATTCTACAGCTCTGGTGTCTCCACTCTTCCCCAGTTCTGGGGAAGGCTCCACCGCTCTAGGTGTTGCTTTACCCTAGACCATATCCCCACAAGGGACTCCCCAATTGGAAGCCCCACATATAGGAGGTTCCCAAGTGAAGCCGCACCCTCTACCGCTACACCCACTGGGGCCTACCCATCATTCCCTGGAGGCAGTCCACTCAAAAGTCGCACCCATTTAGACAGATTTCGGGTTCAGAGGTCCTGCTGACTACCGCCAGATGTAACTCCGGGGGGAAAATCCCAGGGCAAAATACCTTTGAAACTGAAATCAGTCAAAGGGAGAAATAAAGTTTAAGAAAGCTGTTTATTTCTTACAAGCAGTCATCCCGTCTCTCTCTCTTGACCAGGATGCAGCAAAAGAGAGAGCTCCACCCAACCTCTCCAGTCCAGAGAAGCCTTTGCACGCCCTTGTAATTACCTATGGATATGTAGATGGACTAATTCTCTCCACCCCTTGGAAATACCTAGTGACATGAAATTGCACTAAAGCCAGGCGATTCTGGAAATATTCTATTTTTATCCACACAGAGTATACCCTCTAATGGACAATGTGGGGTACATTTTCCTCCTTTGTATATTTTTCTTTAGGCCTTCACTACAGCACACTCCCAAACATCCCTTCTCCCCAAGCCCACATACCCTTCACTTACAGTTCAAATATTATATTCCTAATTATTACTGAAAAGTGAGTCCAGAATTTTTTCACTACCACTTGCTTCTTTTGCCACTCTGGCCACAACAATTTACATCCCTCTCCCAAAAGCCTCATATCATCAGATCTTTGGCTCAAAGTCCAGGATCTTGTCATCTGCACCAGGTCCACACATGAATGAGGATCCCTGGATACAGCTCCTCTCAATGTGGAGACCTATAAAAAAAAATAAGTGATTTGTCTCCCTTCCCCCAAACACCCAATATATGAGAAAGGGATAGAATAATTGTACAGAACTCCCATTCAAAAACAGAGGGATGGTGGAGGTACGTTAACAGACACTGACTGGCCCATAGCAATAAAATTATAGTCAGGAATTATGCAAATAATTTCCCCTGCAATGTTCCAAAGCACCATTGTCATTGGTGGCCACTCATTATACGTGTTCCATAGCCTCTACTTACAACACATCCTTAATCATATGCCTGCAGAGGTTAGAAAATGCTCCCAGGTACCAAGAATATTAAATAGTTAACTTCATGGTACACTTAAGCTTTAGTCATCTTGTTTATAAATTAGTAAAACCAGGCTCCAGTTAAGAGAAATCACTTCCTTATTGAGATAATTTTAAAATTACACTTTTCAAAAGCAACAATTTCATATTCTGCTACCCCTCTTACATTACAGAAAAGTAACCAAGTAGGACTTCATCTTCTAAAAGCTCCACTACCATACTAGTTTTCTTTAGGTCAATACTTCAATATAGTCAAAAAGTCAATTTATTACATTTCTACCACATATATCCTATTCCCCTGTAACAACTGGTAGCAGTTTACTTTGATTTTATTTCTTTTAGTACCTAATTAAGTATTCAATTTTACCAAACAAATGAAAACATGGAAAAAGCAATTCTGAAGCTGTTCTGATCCCTCTATTTTCAGTCCCTGGAGTTCCAAGGCCTAGAACAGTTGTTCCTAACTGGGGGTGACTTTGCCCTCCAGGGCACCTTTAGCAATGTCTGGAGACATTTTTAGTTGCCAGAACTGGGGATTCTACTGGCATCTAGTGGGTATTGGGCAGATATGCAGCTAATAATCATCCCACAGAGCACAGGAAAACACTCCACAAAAAAGAATTATCTAGCCTCAAACATCCATAGTGCCACTTTTGAGAAACCCAAATCTAGATGGAATTCCATCTATTGTTTTTTTGTATAGTTGATGCAGTATAACAAAACACACTTCAAACACCAATCCCAAAACAACATCAGAATCTAATTACTCACAGCCATCCATTCAATAAATATATATTGAGTAAGTACTATGTGGCAGGCACTGTAGAGAGAGAAGGAAAGACAATTACTGTCCTTCCTTAGAAATTGTCCACTGGGGGACAAACAACTCACAAAACCTAGGCCCTTGCCAGATTTTTCAATATGGTCTGTTATCTACTCCTATTAAGTGCCTAGTTGGGAGAGGTGATGAAGAATTATTTGAAGGATATGCAGTTGATTTATATAAAGCTGGATATCTGGACCACGTTATCTTAAGTCCTTGAAGAAATGCTCCCACTGAGCTCCATGTGAAAGTCACACTCTCTGTTTTCACTAAAGAATACCATGTCTTGGGAAACCCATGGGAATCTTGTACATATCATACTCAGCATCACCTATATGAAACTACATGTAAATTTCTTTCAGAAATTAGAATGGGAATGTTTCTTTCTCTCCAATGACAACTATATCATTATTTCTCTTCACTCTGACTGCCAAATCACTGACAGAGCTAAACCTCAAGCTCGACTCTATCAAACTCTTATCAAACAATAGGCCTTTCAGCCTAAACATTTGTGTCCTCCTCCATCCCTAACCCTGTTGGTCTTAACTGGTATTTGCATTTTCCTGGTTGTGGAGTCTCTGGTTTTTTATATTTTCCTGCCATTTTATTTCATCTGTTCTTGCCATAAGTTGCCTCAACTAATGTATAAATATGGTGAAGTCTGAACAAAATTAAAAGTAAAGAAGAGTGACAAGGAAACAATCACCATAGTGCTGCCAGATATACATTGACTGCTCTGACAGCCCGAGCGAGACGCTTAATGACGGCGGTGAGGCTCACAGAAAACTTCCAGAAAAAGTCCATGACTGAGCTGAACATTGAAAGACAGACTAAGTGTTACTTCAATAAAGAAGATATGAGGGTAAGGAAATGTTCTAGGCAAGACATAAAAGCAGGTGCCAGAGCACAGAGGGGAGAGAGCTTGGTGCATTCAGGGAACTCAAAGTGGTTTGCTTTTGCCATATCAGAAGGTGTTTGGGAAGTAGTGAGATGTGACATTGAAGAGGTATCATACTAAAGACTTTGGACTGGGGCATAAAAGCATGATTAGAAATATGAGAACATTAAGGAATCCACTGCAATTATCCAAGGGAAGAAAACATAACCCCAACATATGACAACTCCATCAGTTTCCAGACACTTCAGGTATTTAATTAGTAAAACAATCCCTAAAACTGATTAGAAGAGAATCCAAATCCTATCTTTCCCTGTTCCCATCCTCTTTCCAGCAACATTAACCTTTACAACATCACCCAGAAAAATACTGTCATTCACGAATAATCATGAAAGGAGAAATCAATGGTTTAGACAAAAATGTAAGAAAATGTAAGAATCCTGAATCCTAGATTTCCCATTCTCCTTTGCATTTCATATTACCTGGATTTAGAAGCAGTTCTAATGAAAAAAAAAAAAAAGGAACTCTGATAGCTATTCGTCTCACTCAAGACAGGCAGCAAGAACTGTTATGATTTTATAGCTCCAATTGTTCCAATCACAGTTTTTAATACAGAAATGAAACTGTTCAGTGTCTCGGTCCTCGCCTCGTTTTGTTTCACAGAGACCTGAATTTCCAAGTTCTCGGGGTCCGACAGCAGTTCTGTTAGGAATATGCAGCCAGTGTCGTCCTGGGCACTGAGGTAGGCTTTCCACGGCTGAGCCCCTGCCCTGCTCATTGCAATGGTCTGGATGTTCACTACCTGCAGGGCCGTCTGCAGGGGGTCAGGATGGACTGCTCCCTGCCAAGGGAACACTTGCTGATAAGCAACTTGGAGGCTAAGCCAGGTTTTCTCAAAATACTCAGCAGTAAGCTGGAGATTGGGGACTAGCATGAGGGCTCCAGAATCAGGGAGCTCTTGTACCCTCTCCTTGTTCTCTGCAGGAATGAGGGGTCCTAAAAGAGACAGAAAGCAGGAGTAAGAGATGTTCTTGATCTACAGGAACATTCTTTACCTAGGTTCCAAAAGTACACAATGTGACATTTACCTTTGGATAAATGGCTTAAATAACCAATGACTAACTTCTTTCTTGATCACAAAGACTTTGAATTCAGGCAACAGTCTGAAATTTAGCTAGCATACTCTACTTTCTACCAGTCATTGCAAAAGATAAAGATTTTTCATGACAACATAAAAGTAAGAACTATATTTACCTGATGTGGCAAAGTATGCAGTGTTAGGAAGCTCTGGATTACGACGCCCTGCCCCCTGGTACTTAGAGATGGCTGCCCAGCGGGCTTTGCCATACACAGGCACCAGTGTGTTGAAGGCTGAGGCCCAGCTATTCACAGGTCTTTCTGTCTGGTCCTCCAAAAGTCCAAGAGAAGGGTCAGATTTTGGGCTACACAGGATCCGCTTAACTTCATCAACGCCAGCCAAGAGGAGGCGGTAATAGAAGAGACCTCGGTCCCGTACTGCCATATCCTTTTCTTCCTCTGAGGTAGGACAACAGATGAGTTAGTTAAAAACAAAACAAAACACTCTTTTTCTACCCCTATGCCAGCTAAAACAGGAGAAAAAAAAAGGAGGGAGGAAACATGAACATTTTCTTCTTGGGTCCCAGACATGACTCACCAAAGAAGACTGTGAGGCTTTTTACGACTGGACATGCAAGTACTCCCTCCTGTTGAAGGACCTACCTATGCAGTAGTGTAACAAACGCCCCAGCGTGTCCTGACACTCAGCAGGTCGTGAGAGGAAAAGGCGCAGCAGTGCAGTGAGCAGTTCCATCTTAACGGCTGGAAACGTCTCTGACTTCACGTTCTCTACAAAGTCTTCCAACACATATGGAGCATTGGCAATGTTCTCCCCATGGACTCCAAGTAGCCAAATAAGCGCCTGCTTCCCCTAGGGGATGGAGGGGTAAGAACAGGCGCTTGACACCTGGCTGTCCAAACACGGGACAGCAGACAGCTGCAGGTTTTGCTTTTCCCCTAATGTCATACGGAATTATGCTCTTGTATTTATTGCAACCTGCAGTGTACCAACCCCCCCACACTGTATGCTCCACAACAAACAGGAATGAAGTTCTACCACACAAAGGAGATCTCATAGCTAATGTTGTTTAGGCAATAAGGCTTCCTCAGCTCTGGGGCCTCTGTCCCAATTGGGGATTTAATGGTTCAGTGGAAGCTACTGAAAGATTTCTCTAAGTGGTGATTAACATAGCACATCAGAGTCACCTCTGAAGCTTCTTAAAAATGTGTTTAGGTCACCCCTCCTGACTGCTTCAGTCAGCAGACCTGCAGTGAAGCCAAATATTTGTAAAAATTCCACAAATGATTCTGATTTTCACTGCAGCTGAAAATTCCAGGGGCTAAGTTTCTGACTCAAAACTGTCCAAGAGGACAACGGTATCAAAGTATCTATAATAAAAACCAGATAAATCCTAATGATTTATAAATTTGTATCTCATCTACACCCAAAATAGAATTTGAGGTGGCAATCAGTTCTAAGAATTTCCACTTCAGACACTGGGTAGAAAGACAGATGAGACTTCATTCCCAGAGCAGCATCCTAGATATAAAAGAGAAGTAATCTACCTCACTATCTTGGATGTTCCCTTCACAGCTGGGCAGGGCCTGACACACAGCTTCCGTGCACTGAGGGCACAACCACACCAGGTCTCGAAAGGTTTGTACCACCACTACAACACAGCTCAGGACACAAAAGCACAGGATTAGAGGTTCCACGAAGGATGGAATCTTAAGAAAAGTCAGATATACAGACTAGACTGCTGGCGGTGTGGTCAATGATTACCTGAGAAATGTCTGACGTGGTCAGTAATTTCTTAAATGAATGTTGCTCTTACCAGATTGCCTCGAGGATACATGAGCTAATGTATGCGAAAGCACTGTTTGCAAAATGTGGGGTAGCAGTGGTGTTGAATGTACCCTGAAGACAGGATAAATGGAGCCACCAGAGCTGGAACTACAAAGTGCCAAGGGTATAAAACTTAAGAAGACACGCAGAGTTAGCATTTGCATGAACACTAAAGAATGAGTGTCTCTTTAAATTTTTGCATTCTTGGCAGCTTGCTCCTATCACCCTAGTCCCAGCCCTGGAAGCCACTGCTTACACAGTATGCTTCCATAAAACAAAGTGGGAAAGGTAGGAAATACAATGCAAGCTCATCCTAGTACCCTTCGTTACCTGTAGAACAGACTTGTGGACTCATGGCAACCTTAGCTCTTTCTACCCTGTTAGATTTACAGACCCTATGCCTCTCTGATGGCAACAAGTGACGATGCAAAGAAAAGTGTAAACGTCTATGTTATTCACCAACAAATATTTGCTGAGCAACTATTATAGGCTAGGCAACTGATGAAAAGAAAAAAAACTTAGAGAGCCATTACCTGTGGTAATGTGCTCTTGCCGAAGCCCCAGCAACTCTGTTAGAATCTGCACACATTGGTCTGTGTAGGTCCTTGCAATGCCACCTACAGAGGAAGGGAAAGCAGACAAAAGTGTTAAGTCAAACACTAACACCTCATTCTAAAAAATTTTCCCACCAGCCAAAGACAAATAGGACCAAAAAAAAAAATCACCCCTTTCTTGATGAAATAAGAACCTAAGTTTGCTATAAAGGTAACTTTGGTAAAAATGAATTTCCCATTGAACAAGGTCGAAAACTTTCAGCAAGAAAGGTATTTAAATGGCAGCCAGATATATGAGGCACCATTTGTTGTAGCACTCAGTGAATATCCTGTGAATATTCCTGCTGGAACACTTGACAGCAGGCTCCTGACTGCAGGATTTCCGCTTTCCTCTTTGTTTCCTCTTCTCTGCTTCTAAAAATAACTATATTTCATTCTACATATGAGGGTTCTTCTCTTCTTCTACTTAAGGCCTCCAAAACTTAGTTCCCCTTAGCTGCTTTCATTTTGTGAGTCACTCCTGCCTTTTAAGCTCCAGACCAAGTAGTATGAAAAAGTCTGAACGATTTAGGATTTATTCTGTGTTGGTCTGTGCTCAGAACAATACAGAGTCCAGAGTAGAAACTCAGTGAACAACTGGTGAATTGACCTAGGACTCTGAGTCAGGAAAGCTGGTTCCAGTCCCAGTTCAGGAACTATATCTTTTGGCAATTTAAAAACTTTTTTGTGTCTGAGTTTCTTCATCTTTAAAATGAAGTTGATACCACTTGTCCACTTTTCCTGCTACCTCCCAAGACTGTGGTAAGATGATATACAAGAAAGCATTTTGGATAGTAGACAACAAAAGGCATACATTTTAAGTATTATAGTTTGGGTTACTTGTATTCTCTATCCTGGAAAATACGACAACACCAAGGCTGATAAAAACTGACCCAATTCTTTGGAGCATGGTATGTCTCTGAAGCAAGATGTATTCCCTTTTGCTTCCTATGGTTTCACAGCTTCTTAGCTGGTTGGTGTAAGCTCTCAGAAAGGAAATGCAGCAGACACCTACCTATGGCAAAGACGGCAGCCTGTGCAAAGTCAGCAGACACATCTGTACAGTATCCTTGAAGCTCCTCTAGCACCTGCTGCACGTTCTCATCGTTCACCAGCTCACACAGCACCTCCACCTTCTGTAGCTTGATATAGTGGGGCTCCGAGTAGGAGCAAAAAAACTTTTTGTAGTGGCTGCTAAAGTGACCTGGCAAACTGTGCAAGATCTGGCGCACATGACAGAGGGCAGCAAAACAGAGCTCACGGCTCTCTGAAGAACAGGCAGCCAGCAAAGGTCCCTTGACTTGCATGAGCACATCAGTTTGGACATGGGGGAATTTTTTTGCCAAGATCAGAAAGAGCTTGGTGGCTCCCATCACCACACCAGGGCTACTGCTCTTGAGATAGCTGTCCAACAGATTAAGAATGTCAAATAGCTCCTCCTCACTGCGCGGTTGGTAGCGTAGCAGAAAGTTCAATACTTCCGCCTGACCCCATTGGTCCAGCTTTGACATTCTATCCAAAAAAGAAAACCAGAGTATGATTTGGGCAATGAAATTAGGACCATCTTCATGCTACTGCCATGTCACCAATCATCTGTTCATCATAACAAGGGAAAAATGCTTGAAAAATAGGCTGTGCCATAATTGAATTATTCTTTTTATATGTTATTTAAAGTTTACACAAAATAGGCTTTGAATTCCAAGACGAGCTAACACTACAAATGCATATTCATCTAAGGCCAAAGACATGATCACTATACCTCAGATGCAGATTCTGTATGTTTTAAGACAACATTAATGGCTTAGTTTTGGGGGACAGGATGACTGTAGAAGAGGACAGGGCCTATCTCCATGGAATGTTTCTGCTATCTCTCTATATCACCAAAAAAACTAAGACAAATAAAAGACATCTCAGTGAAATATGAGGAAGTTAGTGTCTTTACTACTTTTTTAAAGTAGTATTTAAAGTTAAATTTAAAGATTAACTTCCTTTACTACTCTACAGAAGTTCTTCAAGACCTCTCCTTAATTCAACACATCAACAAGATCGAACTAGGATGCAGATTTACAAGAAAAACAGCACCGAGGCATCCCGACCGATTTAAGAGATGGTGGGCGATGGGCTTATTGATGACAACACCTCCTTCCTCTTTCAGAATTTCCTCTAGAGACCGCAGGCAGTTCACAACCACAATTGGATCCTGGTCACGCAGCAAACTGTATAGTTCATTTACCAGGGCACCATCTATAAAAAAGAACAAAGATCTCAGATAAAGAAGAAAAGCTTCAGAGTCACAGGGATAGAGCCAGAGGAATAGCTCCAGGGAGACAAAGCTGAACTTCTCTGCTACAAAAATAACAAAGGCAATAATAAAGTGCAAGGCAAAACAAGTTGTCATCTCCAGACTGTTCTCTATAGCTCATGCAAAGGAGCTCACCTGGGCCCCAAAGAAAGCACTTCTCTAATACCAGAACATACCAAGCCCTGCATCCTACTTAGAGAGACATGTACATAAGTGGGGCCACATTATTATTTTCTACAAAAGATACATAATCATTTACAAAGGCATACATATAATGGAGGCAAAAATAAATACCTTGATGGGTTATACTAAAACTTACCCACTTCAGAGTCTCCATGAAGATTATGCATCTTGGCACAACCAAGGACAGCTACCCTCCTGACATATGAAGCCTTATCCCGCAGTCCATTGACAATAGGCTGTTGGATATATTCCTGCACACCAGGCATCCTAAGCAACACATTCTGGAGTCAGCCACATCCTGAAATTCTTGGCTTGAGATAATTCAGCCCCAATACACTTAACTGAGGGTTTAGTAGAAGTCTGAATGTGTATCTATCAGATCATAAAGAACTGGAGAAAGCAGCTGCCAAACTTAGGGCCATGCTTGTCTTTTCACTTGGAATAATGCTGCACAGGCAGCAAAATATGTATCTTTATACATGTAATTGTTTAGAAATGTTTAACCAAAACCAAGAACTATTTCACAGAGAGTGAGAATGGAAAACTTCCTTTAATGAAACCATACACTGTAGTCTTTCAGGCCAGAGCAATGGTTAAAAACCTGTGTTCAGGTTACAACAGTGTTTTCCCCAGTATTAAAGAACTCAATTAAATTGCTGTCATTAAAAATTGGCTCCTTGACCTCCTCAATTCACCAGGCACTGAGAAATAGGCAGGGAAGAGGGTGCTCACCTGAGGCTACACATGCTGCGTAGTGCCAGCCCTCGCACCATCGGGTTGGGGTCTGAACAGTCTTTGCACAGTGTATTGATAGCCAGGAGTGCCAGATCTGGTTTCAGGGGGGCATATGTGCACATGTACAGATATACCAATTTCTTCTGAACAATATCTACAGTGGCACTGGCCTTCACCATTTCCATGAAAACACCAGACACGTCCAAGCCCTGAGTCATGTGCCTGAAACCAACACATATAGCAGGAAGAAGTAAAATACACAATTGCCAATCTACAATGGAAGGCGCTTTACATATACATGTCTTAGTTATCCAACTGGATTGTGATCTCTTAGAGGGAAGCAACCAGGTCTTCCTTGTCTATTATATTACACAATGTTTCACACCATGGGCCGCAATGAATGTTCTTCTATTTATTCAAACATTTATTGAATTCCTAATACCTTCCAGTGAAATTCAGTTTTTACATTCCAGGGATATGTTCTGAGGATATAATATTGAAGAAGGCATGGTCCCAGATCTCTAGGTACTCAAAATCTACTGAAAAGCCACACAAGAGCACCACTAATTACAGTAGAGGAGATAAATAAGTTTTGTAACAGAACTAATAGACAAAGTTCAGAGGGGATCCAGAGGACCACTGCCAAGAAATCATAAAGTTTCCACAGAAAAGTAATACTTTAGCTGAATGGACAGGAGGTCACCAGGCAGATGTAGTAAATAGGTAATGATATATACTATGAGGCAGATAGACGTGAACAAGATTGGTACATTCTCTTGAGAGTCTGCAGGTAGCTGAGTCAGCCAGGTGTTCCTTGTGTTCTATAAGTTTGGACTTTTATTCTGTAGATCACTGCTTCTCAAACTGTGGTCTCCCACAGGAATCAGATGGGATGCTTGTTTAAAATGCAGATTTCTGGGTTCCATCCCACCCTACTGGAATCAGAATTACTGGATTATATGAAGAATTTACATTTTTAAAAAAGCACCCCAAAAGATTTTTGTACACACTAAAATTTGTGATCCATAGCTACAGGAAAGAATCATACATTCAAATTCCTATGTTGAAAAAATCATTCTAACTGAAATGAAGAGGCAAGGTGACTGACTAGTAAGCTTCTACAACTGCTTTGGTAATAAAAGCACAACAGCAGAGGTGCCAATAAAAAAGGGGGGGGGATGATGGACATTTGGAAGTATGAACCCACACCATCTGACCTGAGAAGTGAAGGATCAGGTGTCACCAAGATTGACTCCCATGCTTGGTCAACTGGGTGGTGACACTCATCAACACAAATGTAAGTGGAAGAACAGGTTTGGGAGAGAGGCAAGGAGGCAGCTGCTGTTTTGCATGTCTTTGAAGACATATCCGGGTGGAAATGCCAAGCAGGTCTGTACAAAATGTATTATAGAGCTAGAGTCAACAGTGTAAGCTCAAGATAGGGATGAAACTGCGAAGCGAAGTAAACAAAGTAAGTCCTGCAAGGGAGAATGAGCCGGCACTTCAGAGGAGGGAGACCAAATCATGCAACGGGCCCGTACGTTAAGTCCATGGACCCTTTCAGGGTGGTCTGGTTCAGAGCCCTGATAGGGACTGCAGGGCAGGGACTTATGAGGTTATACCTAATCACTCGCTGGATGGCATTCCGGTAGCGCAGCTTATCGCCTTGAATGTGAGGATTACACAGAGCCTTCTTCAGCTCCTTCACCGCGTCCTCGGAGCCAAGGTACGGCATCTCCTCGAACTGTCTGTCAGGTGCAGTTCCCACCGAATCTCTAGGTAATTCGTGGAGTCCTAGGCCTGACGTGGGAGCCTACGTAAAAGAAATGTCAGTCGGTGAAGAGACTTACGGGTGATCTCGCCCCAACCTTGGCCCCCCACGGCCGGCACCCTGGCCCTAACACACTCCAACTTCAACCCTCTCCGCTCCCCGGGGAGCCCCACCCTGGGCTCTTCGCTTCCTTCCCGGGACCTTCAGGTCGGTCGTTCCGCCTATAGATCTCTCCCGCTACCTCTAGGCCCTCGGCCCCATTTCCAGCCCGGGAGCCCCATTTCCGCAGACCCTTCCCTCTCGTTACAGCCTTTCTGGCGCCTCCAGTGGTAGCGGTCTGGGATAGGCCCAATCACGCTTTCTGCGGAAGTCCCGCCTCCATCAGAGACCCGGCAGAGCAGCTGCCACTCACCTTCACCCTGCGAGCGCCGAGCGTAGGCTGGACGGCGACCTCAGGGTGCCCTTCCCCCAACCTCTCACCTCCTGGCGCAGCCGCGCGGCTCCTTCCGGAGGAGCGGCGAGGGCTAATCGGCAGTCGACTACATCGGCCTGTCTCCGCCCAGTAGCGCGCGCTTTGAGTGCGGTGTGGCGGCGCCAGCTCCCGCGCAAGGTTTAGAGTGGCGCCCGCGGGTTCCTACAGCCATGGCCACTTCTTTCTGCCCACTATAGTAACTTATTTCTTTACTGGGCTGGCTTTCCCTTAGGGTCTCCGGCCCAATTCTTGCCCAGCGTGACTTTTTTTTAGGGTACCTTTGCAGGAGCCTCACGCAGGAGCTCTGTTCTCATGAAGATCCCACTGGTAACTCTTCGACCCCGCCACCATGAACGGGGCCCTGATCCCCCATACGCCCATCGCTGTGGACTTCTGGAGCCTGCGGCGGGCGGGTTCCGCGCGGCTCTTCTTCTTGTCCCACATGCACTCGGACCACACCGTGGGTCTGTCCAGCACCTGGGCGCGGCCCCTCTACTGCTCCCCAATCACTGCTTACCTGCTGCGCCGTCGGCTACAGGTATGGGGGGCTGGAGGAGGCTTCGGAGAGCTGGTGCTGATTTCTGGGTGGGGCTTCCGATCTGTCACAGCCTTGGAGCCATTGAGTAAGGGCCAGGAAGACTGATTTTTACCAATACAGGATTTGTTTGTACCCAGAAATTCATCTGTAGCCCAGAATAGGAGTGTGGCTTCCAACTGGCCGACTTGGAATGTTTCAGTGAGAAGTTGGTTTTAGTTCAGCCAATGAAACAGTTCATTTCTTTTCACATAAACTAGGCCAATGTTTCCCAAACTTGCCTCATCAAGAGACTCCACCTAATGCTGGGTACTACATAGATTCCCCAGTGCCTTTCCCCTCCCTCGTCTAATTTAGGTAAAGCTGGTGCGGGTCCTGGACATCTGGTTGGATTTTTTTAAACAGGTGCCCTTAACGGGTTATTGTCATAGAGAATGTTTGAGATTGCCTTCATAGAAAAACTAGACTGTTTTCTGGACTCTTAATTTAAATTTGCACAAAGTTGGGGTTGGGAGTGGGAGAAGGAAGGGGGGATTGTTTGGGAATCCCCATTACAGCTTCCGCTGTTGGGTGGCTCAAGATTGTCAGCTTCCCCTGATTTGGGAAAGGGATACTTCCTGATTCAGGGAACGTAGTCTCGGTTCACTGGGATAACCAACTGTTTTCCTCAGGTATCTAAGCAGTGGATCCGAGCTCTAGAGGTTGGTGAGAGCCATGTCCTGCCTCTAGATGAATTTGGGCGAGAGACCATGACTGTAACCCTCATCGATGCCAATCACTGCCCTGGCTCTGTGATGTTTCTCTTTGAAGGATACTTTGGAACCATCCTCTACACAGGTGGGCCTTTGGAGGGGTCCCTACCATCTTCCTAGCAGAGGCTGCTCTTCTTGAGCAGCCTTAAGTCGTAATAGAAGTCCAGAGGCCTCCTAAGTTCATCCCATATGAGCATTTCTCAACTGATTTCCCACGCTCTAAGAGGCCAAACCTTATAAGATTAATGAAAAAACCTTATTAGAATGGAGACATTGTCACAGAGAAGCTATACTATATTAGTTCAGTGCCAGACTCCATGGTGTTTTTCCCTGTACAGGCCAGTAAGCAAATGTCCATCTGTTGTTGGAGCTTGGAGAGCCTTGTCCTCCGCTACTGTTTCTGACTGCACCCCCACGTATTCCTCTTCCAGGTGATTTTCGGTATACACCGTCCATGCTAAAGGAGCCAGCCCTGAGTCTGGGGAAACAGATCCATACCTTATACCTAGACAACACCAATTGCAACCCAGCCCTGGTACTTCCTTCCCAACAAGAAGCTGCCCGTCAGATTGTCGAGCTCATTCACAAGTACCCACAACATAACATAAAGATTGGTGAGTGGTTTCCTTTCCTTTTTCTTTCACCCATAGCTAGTGAATCTATGTTCTTTTGGGGTTTCTCACATCTTTCAAGTCTTTGTGTAGGTCTCCTCTCCATGAAACCTACTCTGATCACCTTATTTAAAATTGCAACCTTTCTCTTACCCTTGCTCCCACATTCCCATCCCCTGATGCCCATACTTTTTTCTGACATATTCAGTACATGTTTTAATATGCTATTGCTTATTATTGTTTATCCCCCCTTCCCTTGACACACACACACACACACACACACACAGAAACATAAACTTCTTGAGAGCATGATGGATGTGGGAAGAAGTCTTTTGTGCTTGTAGAACAGAGAAGCAGCAGCCAGTGTGATAGGCTGATGCACAGTGGGTGAAGAGGCTGGAAAGGCAGAAGTGCTTGTAACTTGATCCTAAGTACAACCGTGGCTTTAAGGACAAAGCTATTGAAGGGTGTTAAGTAGGAGAGGGACAATATTGCACACATCACCTTACAGTGAATGTATTCTGTAATTTACATATTTATTGTTTTGAGTTTTTATTGTCTTTTACCCCTGCTAGAATGTAAGTTCCACCATGGCAGGACTCTTTATTTTACATATGGATATATCCCAAATGCTTAGATTAATGCCTGATGAGGCATTCAATAAATACTTATTATATGAGTGAATGAAACTGATTATGATGTAGGTATTCAAGTGAGTGTTGTGCTTAAGATTAGGTATATTGAAAAACTAACTGTATCTTGTTCTAGTGATTCCACAATAGTACCAAACATGCTGGAGACTCTTAGAATTGCCTTTGGTGATAGTTTATGAAAATCAACGTTTGTTTTTTAAAATGTGATAGATTTAGTTGCAAATGACGCTTTTGATTGTTCCTCAAGCTATAATAAATCCACAAAAAGAAAAAGATTTGCCACCATAATGAATATTTAAAAGGATATGCCCTAACTCTGAAAGGAGTTTCCAAGCTGGGTTAAACAAGGCACTGAAAAAATTACATAACTTCCAGGGTGACTACCAAATTGATTGAGGAATATCGCCTATGTTCAGGATTGTCTGACTGCTCATGAAGAAATATTTGTCCTAAGTGTTCTTGGGGTTTTCAGTGCAGAGTTTTTCTAGAGAGGCACAGCTGCCTAGGAGAGTACTAGAGTAGGGCTTGATGAGTTTGGTAACTATTTAATAAGCCCCTACTGTGTACCAAGTACAATGATAGGCAGGAGGAGTAGAAAAAGGAATAAAATATGAGGACTTACAGTCTAGTAGTAAAGGACCTAGAAGAGGTTAAAAAAAAAGTAGAGGTTCAGAGGCTAGGGAGAGAGAAAAGAAAATCAGCTACATTGTGCCCGAAGAGTGAGCCTTTGAACCATAATGAGAATGAGGTGGTTGTAAAAAAAAAAAACAAAACGCAAGTTCTTTAATGGAGTTCGCAGTCTGGTTGTGAACTTGAAATAAACCTTCAGAAAAGGTCTGAGAACAACTGTTAAACAGCATCTCCCATATCTGTTGCCATAACCAAATGCCACCCACCTCCTACCTTAAAAACTCCCTGGTTGCTCCATTAATTTGTGATTGTTGTTAAATATTTGGTTATTTGGATTCCTTGATAGCTTCATTCTCTTCCTTCTCTTATTTTCCCCAATCCCTTTAACATTGTTCAGGACTGTATAGTCTTGGAAAAGAGTCGCTTCTGGAGCAGCTGGCCCTTGAGTTTCAGACCTGGGTGGTATTGAGTCCTCGGCGCCTGGAGTTGGTGCAGCTGCTGGGCCTGGCAGATGTGTTCACAGTAGAGGAGAACGCTGGCCGCATCCATGCCGTGGACCATGTGGATATCTGCCATTCTGCCATGGTGCACTGGAACCAGACCTGCCCTACCATTGCTATCCTTCCCACAAGCCGGAAAATCCGCCACTCCCACCCTGATATCCATGTCATCCCTTACTCTGACCATTCTTCCTTCTCCGAGCTTCATGCCTTTGTCTCAGCACTGAAGCCGTGCCAGGTGGTGCCCATTGTCAGGCGACAGCCCTATTGGGACTACTTTCAGGATAGCCTGAGCCCCAGGCTGTCTGTGCCCCTGATTCCAGACTCTGTGCAGCAATACATGAGTTCCTCCTCTGGAAAACCAGACTTTCTCTGGCTGTTAGAAAGGAGGCCAAAGCGGCTGAGAACCCAGGGTGTCGTGTTTGAATCCTTTGAGGAAAATGCTGCTCGATCTCAAGCTGACAGAGACCCAAAGAAGGCCAAGAATGAGAACCTTTCTGGGGACCTTGAGAGGCAGCCCTCCCTCTGTCCTTTGCCAATCAAGACACAGTTGTCCCCAGACCCCTGCAGCAAAGAATGGGATGGTTCAGTCCCTTTCTCTGAGTCCCAGGAGACTACCCCCTTTGGTTTTTCAGTGCACTTAAGGTCTTCAGGAAATGAGGAATTCCTCTCTCCAGAAACTGGGGAGGAAGCTGCTCTAGGGCCTCACGTGGTACCCTGGGGACGCCAGGATGATTCAGCAGCCCTGGGGAACCAGAGTGTCTGGGGGGGTCAGGATTCTCCCTGGTCTCACAGCAGCAAGGCTGCCCCTCTTCCGGCTCCTGAGCTCAGGGGCCAGGCATGGAAATACCTTCTGACTCCAGTGAACTTTTTCCAGGCAAGGTTCTCTTCCAGGGGATTTGACCAGCAAGTGGAAAAATACCATAAACCCTTGCTGAAGTGCAGACAGGAGAGTGCGGAATGACAGGCTTGTTTGATCCAGCACTGCAATTTGAAGATAGTGACTGATGGCTGGTAGGGAGAATTTGTTTGGGGCCTTACTTTTCTGTCTTTCCTCATGGGCTCATCCTGGAGCAATGATCCTCAAAGCATGTTCATTGGCATCCTAGTGCCTATGGCATCCTTAGTTTTATAGTTGACTGTTTAAGAAACTTCTCATTATAACCCCTTAACAGTATGCATTAGTTAAACAGCACATTAAAGTTTCTGAGAGGTCCTGCAGGACTTACTCTGTTTAACTTTGCATAACGCAGTATTTCTCCAACTTTTTTGAACATGCAGTCCTCTTCTGGGGTGCAGAAAGAGAATCTGAATCAGAAAGGATCAGGTTATGCCCATTGTTGTTTTGCGTGTCATGTGCCATTCCCCATGTCCCCTTCTCCCTCTTCCTAGATAAAAGTCCCTAGTTAGTGCTGCTTTTTTAAGTTGGGAACTGTGCTGCTGGAGGAGAAAGTGGTGATCCAGGCAGTATGTTCCAATCCTGAATGTCAGACTTTCTGTGACCCCATCCAAGTAACTTCCTGTCTCTGCCTCTGGAAGGGAACAGGAAGCAGTGAAGAACCTTGGAATGCGGAGAAAAATTCCACCTCTGCGTCCCATAAGAGTTAGTGTCACTGGGGACCTATCTGGAATAGAGCCAGCTGGGGGATTGGGCACCCCTCACTAAGGCAGTACCTGGGCCCCAACTGAACATGAGTCAGGGTACACTGGGCCTGCCAGCCACCTGGAGGCCCTGTTTGGTTGAAATAAAGGTACAAAAGATCAAATGTGCGGCCAGATAAGCCTGATTGTTCACATAGCTGGGATATTTGCTGCTCCCGCCTCCCTTGGGTTGAGTAGGGAGCCAGAGCACGTAGCCTGTTTGTTTCAGTAGCCAGGGTACAGACCAGGGAACCAGCTGGTGGACGACTGGGAGTGTGCAGTTCTGCCCTGTCCTCACCCTGACAACATGCCAAGCCAGTAAACGACAGCAGATACCATAGGCTCTGAGGGCACTGGCATGTGGAGCTGGGCACATGGATAAAAACTGAGAAAGGAGCTTCACTCCTTCACAATACTGTTCCCTTGATCAGGAAAAAAAAAGTTTTCTACTTGGGGAGGAAGATATGAAGAGTTTAAAAAGCAAAATAAGGCCTTCCTTGTGGGCAGCGTGTACACAGCTCTGTTTTGTCAATGATCTTCACTGTAAACTTCCCACGGGCCCACTAGGCACTGCCCCGTGTGGGGCAACAGGAAACATGGGCATGGTCCTGGGCTTGGATTCAAGGCTCCCTGGCAAATAGAAATGCCTAAATAGCAGAGCCTCGGTTCCTCATCTGTGAAAGGGACTAAGACACCTACCTCAGCTGATTGCTATGGAGATTAGATAATTGGTAAACTGCCTAGCTCAGTGCCTACCACATGGCTATTTCAGATACTGGTTTTCTTAGCTTCTGAAGCTTTAAAAAAAAATTCTGATTATAAAATAAGAAACCTTGAAAATTGCATAAAAATATAAGATAGGAAAGTTAATTCTATTTCTCCATGTACATCAGTTGTTTTCCAGTCTTCTTATATGCACATGAATGTATTAAATACATGTTTTTTCAGAATTGGGGCCATACTGTATACAGTTTTATATTCTGCATTTTACTTAATATCTTAAGCATTTCCTCACCTTTAAGTATTCAAAATGTCATTTTTAATAGTTGTATAATACCCTATGATATGGGTAATTAAACCATTTCCATATTCAACATTTTGTGTGCCCTCTTTTTTCACAATTCTACATACTACAATGAACATCCTTATGCATATATCATGGCATTTTTTTGTTAAAATTTTTAGAGTAAATTACTGAAAGTGGGATTATAGTTTTAAGTTTGTGGATAAAATGAAGGTTCCAGTGGCCAGGATTCTCACCTGGCCCTGGCTGGCTAGGTCACTACACGTGTGGGCAATGCGTCGTCATTGACTCTATATAAAGAGGTCCCCCCAGTGCTCAGGGCGACATGGTGGCATGGCTGCAGGAGAGCAGAGCAGAGGCTGGAGTGGTGGCAGCACTGAGGACAGAGGCCCAGAGGCAGAGACCGGCTTGCTGCGTGCAGACTTGCTCTAAGTGGATGGGATTTTAGCGACTGACCTGTGTCTTGCCAGTGGATTTCAGCCCCAGACAAGTTCACTATGGATTCAATGTGACCAAAGAAATGACAGAACGTTCTTGGGGTGAAGGGGTGTATACCCAACTTTATTTCCATGGTGACAGGTCAATCACTAGAATCCCATCCACTCAGAGTGAGTCTGCATGCAGCAAGTACACAGCTGAAGTGCAGACAGGAGAGTGCGGAATGACAGGCTTGTTTGATCCAGCACTGCAATTTGAAGATAGTGACTGATGGCTGGTAGGGAGAGTCTCTGCCTCTGGGCCTCTGTCCTCGGTGCTGCCACCACTCCAGCCTCTGCTCTGCTCTCCTGCAGCCATGCTACCATGTCGCCCAGAGCACTGGGCAGGGCTCTTTATATAGAGCCAATAACGATATATTGCCCACACCTGTGTAGTGAGCCAGCCAACAGGGCCAGGTGAGAATCCTGGCCACAGGAACTTTCATTTTATCCACAACCGCCACTGTGGAAATAAAGTTGGGTATAACCTTTCACTCCAAGAACGTTCTACTGTCATTTCTTTGGTCGCACTGAATCCATTGTGAACTTGCCTGGGGCTGAAACCCATTGGCAAGACAAGTTCTTCATGTAAATTGTGGCCGGTTGCCCTCCAGAAAGGTTTCCTTACCATCATTTTTGCAGAAGAGGATAGCATTAAAATACATTGAAGACTCATAAGTTCAAATGATGTCATTAGAATTGTACATGTAAACATGGAAAATCATCTTGTGTGTTAATGTTTACTAAGTTGTGTAGGTAAGGCCTAGCCTGACTCCTGGGAGCCTGTAGCGGTCTCACTTCCGTGCTACCCGAAGGTGGCTGTGAAAGATAACAGTAGTCTTTAGTGTAAGGGCCCCCAGATAGGTGTTATCTTCTAGCAGCAAGGGGACCTGTCCAGTCTTGGCACATGCTGTGTCACATATGTTCCTCGAAGTGTGACCTAGAATTCAGATGAGGGAGCAGAAGCAAAGGGCTTTGAGGAATTTAGTTTTCAGTGACATGTTTGTGTTTTAATATTGGAAAAATTCCATACTATTATAAGTAAATTTGACAGAATAGATATTGGCAGCTGCCTTATTTATTAACTTCTCAATACTCACATAAAAGTGCTGCCTTGCATATATTTTTTAAGTAGCCAATTTAACATTCTTAGAATCTAATGATGACCCCATAGATCTGAAAAGATCTTACAATTAGACTTGAAGTTACTGGGAGAAAGGAAGTTCCCTAGAGATCACTTAGGTATTTGTTTCGTGATCTGTGGGAAAACTTGTACTTTTCCACAAGGAGACTGAAAGTGGCTTAAGTCCCTTTAGAGAAAAATACCTGCCTGGCTAGCTTTGAGGGACCATCTCTTACTCCTGACCCGACTGCCCTTTGTAGTAGGAAAAAGGAGATAAATGAATCTGCTTGTTTAAGAAAAGGGATTTGGACCTGTGTTCTCTATCAAGTCCGTTCCCTTGGAGACAGTTCTTTCTGCATTCTTAGAGTGGTTCTTAAGCAGGAGAAATTCTGCCGGGGGTTCACATGTACATATTTTTGATGCTGTCACTAGTGGGTAGCTGCCAATCTGTTATCTGCCTCCTACCTCTCACCCTCCCTAACCAGTACCACCACAAGCCTCTTGCGTTTGTGGTGTTTCCCCTTTTCTCTGCCCCATCAATACAGAATGATTCTGCTCACCCTTATAATCTGAATCTACAGCAGCCTGTGAGGGATGCTCAGAATGGTTAGGCTTTTCCTTATTTTGACCACAATGCATTTACTTAACTATTCCCTTCCACCTCAATAATTTCATTCCTAGGTAACTCCCTCTCTGAACACATCCTTGACCCACCAGATCACAGAAAGCTCCCGGGATCTTGGGCTTGGTTCTTTTCAAGGCCAGATAGCTAATTGAATCATCTTTCAATCACACAAAACTTCTGGCTAACACTGGGTTCGTTTTTCCCTTAAAATATTCAAATATTTAAAACACTATTGTATTATGACAATTTTACCAATCCTGAATCCTTCCATCAATTTATAGTAACTTTGGGGAACGAAGGATGAAGAGTTAGTCCTCAGTGCTACAATGCCGTTCATAAAGTGCTCAAATTCTTCATCTGCCCACTGAAAGGTGTGTTTTTGACGAACCAAGAAAACTGGGTCAAGGTCACTCACCCTACTGATCAGACTCTGTAGAACAAAGCATTATCAGGGTAGGACCAGACTCCTGGTGCCCACAGATTCAGGGATATAAAGGTGGGAGAAAACCTGCTGAAAGGTCTGAGCACCCAATTCCTAAAAGGGGGGTTGGGTACGGTTCTCTGACACCAGCTGGGTGTCCTGTAATTCAGCACAATTCTGACACTGTCTGCCTGGAGATAGCATCAGATGCCACAGGTTAAGGGCCCCGTCCCACAAGAGTGCCCACGTCCCTCACTTCAGACACCAATCTTAAGTCATCTGTGCTTCTCACCAACCAGCTGTCGATGGAGGTTCCCATGACGTCTTCCTTGGGTTTGCTTAACTTGCTAGAGCAGCTCACAGAACTCAAAGAAACATTTTACTTATTAGATCACCAGTTTATTATCAAAAGATGTAATGCAAATGGAAGAGATGCATGAGGCAAGGTATGGGGAAAGGGCAAGGAGCTTCCTGCTTTCTGAGGGCACCACACTCCCCAAATCACGTGTTCACTTCCTCTTTCCGAGCTATCTTCACTCTGGATGATTCAAGATTCTGGCCTCCTCATCTCCAAAGACTATATCCTTCTACCTCACCACCCTGTCATTACCAGAAATTGTACTACATCTAAAATCTCAATTTTTAAATCTTCTTTTCTCCCACCTTATTTGCCCAAGTACCTTCATTGCCAATGTTTTACTATTCATAAGTCCTCTCTGAGCTTCACTTCCCACCTTGACCTAACTGCATCCCATGATCCATCAATAGAACTCCCTTGCTCACCCACAAACTTGCCTTGAAAAACTCCAATTCTGGGTAAATCCTACCATCCGTCTATTCTTTGCCTGCACTAGAGCAGCTAGATGTTAGAGAAATCACTCAACCAGGCTGAGTGGTTTCATTTTAAATTCATGATTCCATACACCAAATTGGCCTTCCAAAAAAAATAAAGAAAAACAAACAAAATAACAAACAACAAAAGATGGCCTTCCATATCACTGAGCAATCCTGTTATGTTTCTCTAGTCTGCTTGGTTTCCCATTCTCCCTTTCGCTGCTTTCCCTTCCCACCCACACTACCATCTGTCATTAATCCATTGACTCTACCTTGAAATACATTCCAAATCTTACTTCTCCTCATCTCTTCACCTCTACCATCTTTGTCCAAGCAGCCTTTGCCTCTTGTCTGAGTCATCGCGATAGCTTCCTAAATATACTCCCTGCTTCCAGCATTGCCCCACCCCCAAATACGCAGTCTAGTTACTCACTGAGGCATGGTATGAATCATATCATGTGACTTCTCTGCTCAAATCCTCCAATGTCTTTCCAGCTCACTCAGGATAAGAACTGAAGTTCTTATAGTGGTCTGCATGTCCCTGTGACCTGCCACCTTATCTCCTACTGAGTAGTACTCCCCAACCCTTCACCCAATCCAGGCACACTGACCTCCTTGCAACTACTCCAATGTGCCAGGTAAGCACTCACCTCACTTCTTCCCTCTCCTTACGAAGTTCTCTACTCAGATACCCACATGGTTCCCTTCCTTCACATTGTTGCTCACAAAGGCTTTTCTTGGTCATCTTATGTAAAATTGCAACCACCTTACCTGCCACTCCATCCCTCCCTTGTTTCTCTCCATACAATACTTACTGTTTTCTAACACACCACATCGTTTACTTATTGAGGTTAGGGTGTGCCTCACTGTACTCGAATGTGAACTCCAGGACTTTTTTTTGGTCTCTGTTGTTGACTGCTGCATTGCTAATGTATAAAATACATAGCAGGTTCTTAATAATAAACACTGACTGAATGAATGAATCTGGCAGGATGGATGGATTGCACATCCTTTAGGCAATCCTCAATAAATACTATTTCTCTCAAACAGGATATTAGTACAAAGTATATTAGTATAAAACATATTAGTATAAAGCAGAGTTCTTAGCCCTCAAGGAGCCAAGAATTATTAAAAGCTTAGCTTGGCAGGTACTTTAAAATATTATCTCTAAGTCTTGCAACTATCCTATGAGGAAAGTACTGTCCATAAATGCATTCATTCATTTGTTCATTCAACGAATATGTATTGAATGCCTTCTCTTTTTTTTACTAAAGTATCATTAATATACAATCTTATGTTGGTTTCAAATATATAACACAGTGGTTCAACAGTTACCCAAATTATTAAATCCTCACCCCCACTAGTGCATTTACTCTCTGTCAATGTAGGAAGATGTTACAGAATCATTGGCTGTATTCTGCATGCATACTACTCACCCCCTGGCCAACTTATATTATGATTGAGAACTTCTGTGCCCCTTTATCCCCCTCAACTCCCCACCCACCCTAATCCCTTCCCCATGGTAACCATCAGTCACTTCTCAGGGTCTGTGAGTCTACTACTGTTTTGTTCATTCTGTTTTGCTTTGATTTTATATTTCACAAATAAGTGAAATCAAATGGTATTGGTTTTTCTCCACCTGGCTTATTTCACTAAGTATAATATCTTCTACATCCATCCATGTTGCAAATGGCAGGATTTCTTTTTTATGGCTGAGTAATATTCCATCGTGTATATGTACTACCTCTACTTTATCCAGTCATTTATTGATGGACACTTAGATTGCTTCCATATCTTAGCTACTGTAAGTAATGCAGCGATAAACATAAGGGTGTCTATATCTTTTTGAATTGGGGATTTTGTTTTCTTCAGGTAAATTCCTAGAAGTGGAATTACTGGGTCATATAGTATTTCTATTTTTAGTTTTTTGAGGAGCCTCTATACTGCTTTCCACAGTGTCTTCAACAATTTACATTCCCACCAACAGTGTAGGAGGGTTCCCATTTTTTCACATCCTCACCAGCACTTGTTATTTCTTGTCTTTTGGATAGTGGCCATTCTGACTGGTATGAGGTGATATCTCATTGTGGTTTTGCTTTGCATTTCCCTGATAAGTAGTGATGTGGAGCATCTTTTCATGTGCCTGTTGGCAATCTGTATTTCTTCTTTGGAGAAATGTCTGTTCAGGTCCTCTGCCCATTTTTAAAATTGGGTTTTTTTTTTGGTGTTAAGTTGTACAAGCTCTTTATGTATTTTGGATGTTAATCCCTTATCAGATAAATCATTTATGAATATATATTGTCCCATATTGTAGGTCGCCTTTTTGTTCTGCTGGTGTCCTGTGCTGTACAAAAGTTTTTTAGTTGGATATAGTCCCATATGCTCATTTTTTATTTTATTTCCCTTGCCTGAGGAGATGTGTCCAGGAAAAATTGCTCATATTTATGTTCAAGAGATTTTTGTCTACGTTTTCTTCTAAGAGTTTTATGGTCTCATGCCTTACATGCAGGTCTTTGATCCATTTCGAGTTTACTTTTGTGTATGGAGTTAGGCAGTAATCCAGTTTCATCCTCTGGCATGTAGCTGTCCAGTTTTCCCAACACCAGTTACTGAAGAGGCTGTCTTTTTCCCAGTGTATATTTATGGCTCCTGTATCATATATTGGTTGACCATAGATGTATGGGTTTATATCTGGGCTCTCTATTCTGTTCCATTAATCTATGTGTCTGTTCTTGTGTCAGTACCATCCTCAGATATTGGAAGCTTAATATGGGGGTTGACCAGAATAGGTTTTATTTAGGTTAATTTAAACTCACAGCCTAGGGATATAATAAAGATCAGAGAGGACATAAATAAAATCGAGAAGAAAAAAAAAACTCACAGCCTAAGGTGGAATTTGTTATTCTGAGATTTCTTAAACTCTAGGTGAATTTAACCTAGCTGGACCAAACCATCCTTTCCAGTTTGTCAGTCACCACTCATACTATGAAAATTCCTTTGTTGGAACCACATCACTTCAGTCCCCACTATGCCATTAAAATTGCTCTTACCAAGATCATCAGTGACTTTCTAATTGCCAAATCCACTGGCCACTATTCAATCCTCATTCTCCTTTACTTCACAAAACATTTGGATACCACAGATGAGCTCCTTCTAGAAAATCTTTCCAAGTTCTCTTCTGTATCAGTTAAGAGTGATTTTGGCTGCAAAGAACAGAACATTGTCTAACAGTGTTCTTAAAACATAAGAACATTTGTTTACTGAAGAAGTCTGGGGGAACCCTCCTACACTGCTGGTGGGAATGTAAGCTAGTTCAACTATTGTGGAAAGCAATATGGAGGTTCCTCAGAAAACTAAAAATACAAATACCATTTGACCCAGGAATCCCACTCCTTGGAATTTACCAAAAGAATACAACTTCTCAGATTCAAAGACATATACACCCCTATGTTTATTGCAGCACTTTTTACAATACCCAAGATACGGAAGAAACCTAAGTGTCCATCAGTAGATGAATGGATAAAGAACAGCTGGTACATATACACAATGGAATACTATTCAGCCATAAGAAAGAAACAAATCCTACCATTTGCAACAACATGGCTGGAGCTGGAGGATATTTTGCTCAGTGAAATAAGCCAGGTGGAGAAAGACAAGTGCCAAATAATTTCCCTCATTTGTGGAGTATAACAACGAAGCAAAACTGAAGGAACAAAATAGCAGCAGACTCAGAGACTCCAAGAAGGAACTAGTGGTTACCAAAGGGGAGGAGTGTGAGAGGGCGGGTAGGGAGGGAGGGAAAGGGGATTTAGGGGTATTATGTTCAGTACACATGGTGTGGGGGGTCATGGGGAAAACAGGGTAGCACAGAGAAGGCAAATAGTGAATCTGTGTCATCTTACTACACTGATGGACAGTGACTGCATTGGGGTATGGGTGGGGACTTGATAATATGTGTAAATGTAGTAACCACATTGTTTTTCCATGTGAAACCTTCATAAGAGTGTATATCAGTAATACCTTAATAAAAAAAAGTCTGGAAGTGGGTAGTTCTAGATTCATTTAGAAGCTCAACTATGTCATCAGGAACCTATTCTTTCTATCCATCGCCTTTGCATGTTGACTATCTTCATCTTTGTTGTCACAAGATAGCATGGGAGCTCTATGTCTCATGTCTTCATTCCTGTCTCAGTAAAAGCAGAGACAGGAGCAAAAGAAATTCTCTCAAGGTGCTTTTTTATACAAAAAGAAACAATTTCCCAGGAGCCTCCAAACAGACTTTTTTTTTTCATATTTCATTGACCAGAACTGAGTCCTATACTTACTCCTAGACCAATCATTGGCAGAGAGAAATAGAATTACTAGGATTGCCTAAACCCGGTTGTGAGATGTAGTGATTTGGTGGGGAGGAACTTACCCCCATCATGGTGACCACTAGTCACTTCTCAGTGTCTATGAATCTAATGCTGTTTTGTTCCTTCTGTTTTGCTTTGTTTTTATATTCCACAAATAAGTGAAATCATATGGTATTTGTCCTTCTCTACGTGGTTTATTTCACTGAGAATAATACCCTCAAGATCCACCCATGTTGTTGCAAATGGCAGGACTTTTTTTCTTTCTATGGCTGAATAGTATTCCATTGTGTATATGTACCACCTCTTCTTTATCCATTCATCTACTGATGGACACTTAGTTCCGTATCTTGGCTATTGCACACAGCATGGCGATTAACATAGAGGTGCATGTATCTTTTTGAATCAGGGATTTTGTTTTCTTCAGATAAATTCCTAGGAGTGGAATTACTGGGTTTTTCTATTTTTAGCTTTTTGAGGAATCTCCATACTGCTTTCCACAACAGTTGCACCAATTTGCAGTCCCGCCCACAGAGTAGGAGGGTTCCTATTTCTCTGCACCCTCTCCAGCATTTATTATTTCTTGTCTTTTGGATAGCGGCCATTCTAACTGGTGTGAGGTGATATCTCATTGTGGGTTTGTTTTGCATTTCCCTGATGATTAGTGATGTGGAGCATCTTTTCATGTGTCTGCTAGCCATTTGTATTTCTTCTTTGGAGAACTGTCTGTTCTCTGTTCAGGTCCTCTGCCCATTTTTTAATTGGGTTATTTGTTTTTTGTGTGTTGAGGTGTATGCGTTCTTTATATACTTTGGGTATTAACCCCATATCATGATTCATTTACAAATAAATTCTCCCATATTATAGCATGCCTTTCTGTGCTGATGGTGTCCTTTGCTGTACAGAAGCTTTTTAGTTGGATGTAGTTGTTTCCCTTGCCTGAGGAGATGTGTTCAGGAAAAAGTTGCTCATCTTTATGTTCAAGAGATTTTTTTTTTTGCCTATGTTTTCTTCTAAGGGTTTTATGGTTTCATGACTTACATTCAGGTCTTTGATCCATTCTCAGTTTATTTTTGTGTATGGAATTATACAGTAAGCCAGTTTCATTCTCTTCCATGTAGCTGTCCAGTTTTGCCAACACCAGTTATTGAAGAGGCTTTTGTTTCCCCACTGTATATTCATGGATCCTTTATCATATATTAATTGACCGTATAGGCTTGGGTTTATATCTGGCCTCTCTATTCTGTTACATTTATCTATGGTTCTGTTCTTGTGCCAGTACCAAATTGTTTTGATTACTGTAGCTTTGTCGTAGAGCTTGAAGTCAGGGAGCGTAATTCCCCAAGCTTTGTTTTTCTTTCTCAGGATTGCTTTGGCTATTTGGGGTCTTTTGCAGTTCCATATGAGTTTTAGAACTATTTGTTCTAGTTCACTGAAAAATGCCTTTGATACTTTGATAGGGATTGTATTGAATCTGTAAATTGCTTTGGGCAGGATGGCCATTTTGACAATATTAATTCTTCCTATCCATGAGCATGGGATAGATTTCTCTCATGAGTGTCTTGTAGTTTTCAGAGTATAGGTCTTTCACTTCCTTGGTTAGGTTTATTCCTAGGAATCTTATTCTCTTTGATGCAACTGTAAATGGAGTTGATTTCCTGATTTCTCTTTCTGATAGTTCATTGTTAGCACACAGGAATGCAACAGATTTCTGTGTCTTAATTTTGTATCCTTCAGCTTTGCTGAATTCAATTGTTAGTTCCAGTAGTTTTTTTAATGAATTCTTTAGGGTGTTTTATGTATAATTTCATTACATCTGAAAATAGTGAGAGTTTAACTTCTTCCTTGACAATGTGGATGCCTTTTATCTCTTTGTGTTATCTGATTGCTGTGTCTAGTACCTCCAGTACTATGTTGAATAAAAGTGATGAGAGTGGACATCCTTGTCTTGTTTCCAATCTTAGAGAAAAGCTTTCAGCTTTCTCTATTAAGCATAATGTTGGCTGTGGGTTTGTCACCTATGGCCTTTATTATGTTGAGTTACGTACCCTCTATACCCATTTTGTTGAGAGTTTTTATTCATGAGTGGATGTTGAATTTGTCAAATGCTTTTCAGTATCTATTGAGATGATCATGTGGTTGTTATTCTTCTTTTTGTTAATGTGGTGTATGATATTGATGGATTTGCAAATATTGTACCATCCTTTCATCCCTGGAATAAGTCCCACTTGGTCATGATGGATGATCTTTTTGATGTATTCTTGGATTCAGTTTGCTAATATTTTGTTGAGGATATTTACATCTATGTTCATCAGGGATATTGGATTGTAATTTTCTTTTTATGGTGTCTTTCTCTGGTTTTGGTATTAGAGTGATGCTCATAGAATTAGTTTGGAAGTATTCCCTCCTCTTCTACTTTTTGGAATGCTTTGGGAAGGATGAGTTAGCTCTTTAAATGTGTGGTAGAATTTGGCTGTGAAGCCATCTGTACCTGGAGTTTTGTTTTGGGGGAGTTTTTTGATTCCCAGTTCAAATCGTAGGATAGCTGGTAATTGGTCTGTTCAGATTTTCTGTTTCTTCCTGGGTCAATCTTGAAAGGTTGTATTTTTCTAGGAAGTTGTCCTTTTCTTCTAGGTTTTCTGATTTACTGGCATTTAATTTTTCATAGAATTCTCTAATAATTCTTTGTATTTCTGTGGTATCCATTATGATTATTCCTTCTTCATTACTGATTTTGTTTATGTGTGTACACTCTCTTTTTTTCTTGATAGGTCTGGATAGGCATTTATCTATTTTTTTAATTTTCCAAAGAATCAGCTCCTGGTTTCATTGATTTTTTCTAGTGTTTTATTCTTCTCTATTTTTTTAAGTTATCATTGATACACAATCTTATAAAGGTTTCACATGAGCAACATTGTGGTTACTACATTCACCCATATTATCAAGTCCCTCTCCGCATCCCATTGTAATCAGTGTTCATCAGCTAGTATGATGCTATAGAGTCACTACTTGTCTTCTCTGTGCTATACTGCCTTCCCTGTGACCCCCCTACATTATGTGTGTTGATCATAATGCCCTTTAATCCTCTTCTCCATCCCTCCCCACCCACCCTCCCAACCCCTTTCCCTTATGTAACAACTAGTCCCTTCTTGGAGCCTGTGGCTGCTGTTTTGTTCCTTTAGTTTTGCTTTGTTGTTATACTCCACAACTGAGTGAAATCATTTGATACTTGTCTTTCTCTGCCTGGCTTATTTCACTAGGCATAATACCCTCTAGCTCCATTCAGTTGTTGCAAATGGTAGGATTTGTTTTCTTCTTATGGCTGAATAACATTCCACTGGGTATATGTACCACATCTTGTTTTTTATTTTACAGTTTTTTTATTAAGGTATTATTGATGTACACTATTATGAATGTTTCATGTGAAAAACAATGCGGTTACTACATTCACCCATATTATCGAGTCACTCCCCATACCCCATTGCAGTCACTGTCCATCAGTGTAGCAAGATGCCACAGGGTTACTACTTTTCTTCTCTGTGCTACACTGTCTTCCCCATGATCCCTTCCACACCATGTGTACCAATCATAATACCTCTCAATTCCTTCTCACTCCCCGCCCACCCAACCTCTCCCACCCTTCCCCTTTGGTAACTGTTAGTCTATTCTTGGGTTCTGTGAGTCTGCTGCTGTTTTGTTCCTCCAGTTTTGCTTTGTTGTTATACTCCACAAATTAGGGAAATCATTTGGTACTTGTCTTTCTCTGCCTGGCTTATTTCACTGAGCTTAATACCCTCCAACAGTGCCTCTGTTTCCTTATTTATTTTCTGTCCGGTTGATCTATTGATGTGAGTAGTGTGTTAAAGTCTCTTAAAATGAATGTGTTGCAATCTATTTCCTCCATTAATTGTGTTAGTATTTGTTTTACATATTTATGTTCTCCTATGTTGGGTGCATAGATATTTATCAAATCATAGGATAGCTAGTAATTGGTCTGTTCAGATTTTCTGTTTCTTCCTGGGTCAATCTTGAAAGGTTGTATTTTTCTAGGAAGTTGTCCTTTTCTTCTAGGTTTTCTGATTTATTGGTCATATATTCTTGTTGGACTGATCCCTTTATCATTATGTAATGTCCTTCTTTGTCTCTAGTTACTTTGTTTCGAAATCTATTTTGTCTGATATAAGTACTGCTAGTCCTGCTTTTCTTCCCCCTATTATTTGCATGAAATATCTTTTCCATCCCTTCACTTTTAGTCTGTGCATGTCTTTGTATCTGAAATGAGTCTCTTGTAGGCAGCATATAGATGGGTCTTATTTCCTTACCTATTCTGCCCCTGTATGTCTTTTGATTGGTACATTCAGTCCGTTTACTTTTAAGGTGATTATTCATAGATAAGTACTTATTGCCATTTTATTAATTGTTTTTTTTGCTGTTTTTTATATCTCCTCTCTGTTCCTTTCTTCTTCTCTTATATTCTTCTCTTGTTATTGATGATTTTCTTTAGTGCTGTAATTGAATTTCTCTCTCTTTTTAAAATTTATTTATTTGTGTGTGTGTGTGTGTGTGTGTTTATTGTAGGCTTTAATTTTGTGGTTACCAAAGGTTCAAGGGTAGATTCTTTACTATATAACAGTCTGTCTTAGATTGCTGATTACTCTCTATTTCAAACACAATCTAAAGGTTTTTTTCCCCTTCTTCTTCCTCCTCCACATTTTTCTTATTGGATGTTATCATCTGCACTTTTTGTGTATCCCTTGACTGATTTTGTGTATAGTTGATTTTGCTTCTTTTGTTTTAATTTTGTACTTGCTTGGTAATTAGTTAGGCTACTACCTTTACTGTGGGCTTATTTTCACTGGTGAAAGCTATTTAGCCTTAGGGTCATTTCCATGTACAGCAATCTCCTTAACATATCATGTAAGACTGGCTTAGTGGTGGCAAATTCCTTCAACTTTTGTTTTTCTGGAAATTGTTTAATCCCTGCTTCAAATTTATATGATTATACAGCTGGGTAGAGGATTCTTGGTTGGAGGCCCTTCTGTTCCAGTACATTAAATATATCATGCTACTCCTTCTGATCTGAAGAGTTTCTGTTGAGAAGTCTGCTGATAGCCTGATGGGATTTCCTTTATAAGTAATCTTTTTTCTCTCTGTCTTCTTTCAATACTCTTTCCTTATCCTTGATCTTTGCCATTTTAATTATTATATGTCTTTGTGTTGTCTTGCTGGGGTTCCTTTTGTTAGGGGATCTCTGTGCTTCCATGACCTCAGTGTCTATTTCCATCTTCAGATTGGGGAAGTTTTCAACAATCATTTTCTTAAAGAGACTTTCTATCCTTTGTCTTTCTCTTTTCCTTCTGGTACCCTTATTATGTGAATATTGTTTCATTTGGATTGGTCATGTAGCTCTCTTTTCATTCTTTCATTCCTAGAGACTTTTTTTTCTCTGTGTTCCTCAACTTCTTTGTTTTCCTATTCTCTAATTTCTATTTTATTTACCATCTCCTGTACATGATCTAATCTCCTTTTAATCCCTGCATTGTGTGTTCTATTTCAGATACTGTATTCTTCACCTCTGAGTGGGTCTTTTTCAGATATTCTGTCTCTTTGTAGAAGTCCTCCCTGAGATCTTGAACACTTTTCTGTAAATCTGTGAGCATGTTTATGACTTTTATTTTGATATCTTTATGAAGAAGATTGGTGATCTGTGTGTGATTTAGCCCTCTTTCTGGGGGTCTGTCTTGTAGTTTTTTTTTTTAGGTAGTGTTTTTTTTTTATTAAGGTATTATTGATATACACTCTTATGAAGGTTTCACACGAAAAAACAATGTGGTTACTACATTTACCCATATTATCAAGTCCTCACTCATACCCCCAATGCAGTCACTGTCCATCAGTGTAGTAAGATGACACAGATTCACTGTTTGCCTTCTCTGTGCTACCCTGTTTTCCCCATGATCCCCCACACCATGTGTACTAAACATAATACCCCACAATCCCCTTCTCCCACCCTCCCATACCCCTACCCTTTGTTAACCACTAGTTCCTTCTTGGAGTCTCTGAGTCTGCTGCTATTTTGTTCCTTCAGTTTTGCTTCATTGTTGTATTCCACAAATGAGGGAAATCACTTGGCACTTGTCTTTCTCCGCCTGGCTTATTTCACTGAGCATAATACCCTCCAGCTCCATCCATGTTGTTGCAAATGGCAGGATTTGTTTCCTTCTTATGGCTGAATAGTATTGCATTGTGTAAATGTACCACCTCTTCTTTATCCATTCATCTCCTGATGGACACTTAGGTTGCTTCCACATCTTGGCTATTGTAAATAGTGCTTTGATAAACATAGGGTTGCATATGTCTTTTTGAATCTGAGAAGTTGTATTCTTTGGGTAAATTCCAAGAAGTGGGATTTCTGGGTCAAATGGTATTTCTATTTTTAGTTTTTTGAGCAACCTCCATATTGCTTTCCACAATGGTTGAACTAGCTTACATTCCCACCAGCAGTGTAGGAGGGTTCCCCTTTCTCCGCATCCTCGCCAGCATTTGTTGTTCTTAGTCTTTTGGATGGTCTGTCTTGTAGTTTTGACTGGATCAAATTCCTTTGCCTGTTCATCTTGTCAGGGATTCTGTGTTTCTTCCTTTTTATTAGATGTCTTTGCTGTGCTTTTCTCGTCCTTTATTGTGTGGTTCTTTCTTCTTCCTCAGGTGCAGGGGGACTTCAAGTTATTTTCAATCTTCAAGTCATTTTCAGGTCTAGTTATATTTGCTGTATTTTCCTCTTTTATGTGTTTTTGGGAGGAGGTTCCTGTCTTGTCTTCCTATTCCACCATATTTAATCTGATAATCTGAGACTGGCTTAGTTTTTACTAAAGCGTATCTCTTTTCCTCTTGGGCACACAGCTAGGTTGCATCATCTCCTGACCTCTCTGCAGTTAACGGCATCCATGTTCCTGAGTTTCCACCAGTGTAATATGTGCAGAATAGATGTTGTGTTTGCTACATCCAGATGTGGCCTGTAAAACTTTCCAAACAAGCTATCCCTGTGTTCTCTTCTCTTTTTTTCTGGCGGAATGCAAAGCATCCCGTGAAGAAATCTAAGATTCCAAGGAATGGTGAAGCTGCAAGAATCTGGATGGAAGATGCTTGAATTCATGGAGCAGACCACCCTCTCACGCAGGGTTCTTTACTCTGGCCACCTATAGCAGACTGACCCTGGGAGCCAGCAATAAAACTTAATGGTGTGAAGCTACTGAGATATGGGGTTGTTTGCTATGGCAGTTAGCTAACTCTCAACTATTAATTGACTAAATGATGAAAATGTCTGCCACATTCCCTTATGCAATATATCTTTGCTAAGGGCACCCTAAAGGAGAAATTCTGCCATATCTCAGGCTTGCCACTCTGGGTGAAGGGATAAGGAGTGAAACTGTCCATCTGGGATAGGTATTCATACTCAAAGCCACAACATGCTGTAAGAAATCGTTGTGTGGCTGGTGCTCAGATCTTGTTTTCTAACATAATTCCCCATAAAAGGAACCAGGACTTCTCAGAGAAATAGATGATTCTAGGGCTGGGGAAGGGAAAGCACAAGATGAGTCTGGAACGTATTATTATGGGGACATGCTAAAAAAGACACAGGAGCTTGAAAAGGCACTCACTGATCAACTATGAAAAATGTCAGCACACAAATAAGGACAGTAAGAAACTATAAACCATTGAAAAACATAGTAATCTATGAGTCTTTACCATTAATAATAGACAACTACGTTAATTAAATAATTAGTAGATAATTTAATAAGGGATGAGAGATTGGTACAGGCAAGAATCATCAACAGAACCTGAATCTAGGGGAACATGTTTAATGAGGAGCAGGATATTTGCATGGTCTAAGCTCTCTCCCTATAGATTGCTTATTACAAGGGAAAAACAGTAAATATTTTTTACTATTTACTGAAGAAATCAGCCCAACATGTTGATCAAAATTATTATCACCCAATGAGGGACAGAAATATCTAATTTTGGGTGTGACATCCTGAGAAGTCCACAATAGCACTTGTGCGGTATTCTGCCTAGGAATGGCTAATCTGAATCTAATAATAAACATGGAACAAACATAAATGAGAAACCTAAAATGAGGAATATTCTATTATTAAAAAATATCAAAGCCATAAAAGACAAAGAAAAGCTAAGGAACTGTTTCAGATTAAAGAAGCCTAGGGAGACATGCGGTTAAAGGCAATATGTGATTCTCAGCTGGATCTTTTACTGGGAGGGGAAAAAATGGTAAGAAATGGTAAGGATTTATTGGCAAAATTTGCAATAAGGATGGTAGATTAACATATTATGTCAATGTTGTTTCCTGGAATTGATAATTGTATATATTGGGTATGTAAAATGTGCTTATTCTTAGGTCATGCAAGTATTCAAGGGTAAAGAGGCATGATGTGTTCAATTTACTTTCAAATGGTCAGGAAAAAAAATATGTGTGTGTTTATTTTTTATCTACCTATCTGAGATACAAATGTAAAGTGAAAGGGGCAAAATACTAATCACATGAATCTGAGTAAAGGGTGTGTGGGCGCTCTTTTCATTATTCTTGCAACTTTTGTACGCATTTGAAGTTATTTCCAAGTAAAGAGTTTTATAGAGTCTAGATTTAAAAAACCATTGAGGACTCACTCTTATCGGTTCAAAGGATTTTTCCATGTTCTGCCTCCTGCTGTTTACTTCAGATCTTCACTCTCATCTGTTTTTCCCAGTTCTACAACTGTTGGTTTCTACTTGAATCCTTTTTCTTCCTCCCTGGAATCACTATTTGTTTGTATAGTTCGACTAGCTTTTTAAATTCAGCTTCTTTCAAGACACAGCCTTTTGGTCAACTTCTATTTGGCCTTGAACACTGCAGCTCCTGAGCAAGTGACTTCTTACCTGCAACACTGCATCTAGGCTCTAGGCCCTGGAGGAGTATCATATCCTAGATGAAATTTCAGTGCATCCAACTGGCAATAGCTCCATTTCCCGCTCCAGTTGCCCTGATCTGATCTTGTCTGGGAGGGACTAGTTCACATATCTGTCTTTCTCTCCATGTTCCCTGCTTGATCAAACTCTCATCATAGCTTTCTAATTAGGCATTCTTACTCTAGTCTTTATCTACTCCAGCCAGCCATTCTCCTTATGCCACTGGTTCTCTCTTTAAAGCCTAGATTCCATCATATTACCTGTCTCATTAAATCTCTAACAGCTCTTCTTGGCCTTTCAATATCTGACTGAACCTACCTTACTAATTCCGTATTCTGCCACTTCTCTGCTGAACTGTAGGTTCCTCAGAGGGTGAACCATGTCTTTCTTTCTTTGTTTCTTTAATTTCTAATATAGTGCCTGGCACAAAGCAGATACTTAGTAGGTATTCGCTGAATGGACAAATGAACTCCAGCTATTGTAACATTGAAACTTCTTTGACCATACCGTGTTTAAATGTTGCCTCTGTCAAGATCTTCCCTGACTCTGTCTTTCAAGTCTTATATATGCGCCCATGCATTCTTTATTTCCTCACTAGAAAAAAGTTCTCTGAGGGAAAAGACCATGTCTTATTTGTCTTGCTCTGACCCAGTGCTGGCACAGAGCAGGAACATTGTTTGTTGGATGGATGAATGAATGATATTGAAGAGAGAAAAATACTAGATTTTAAGGTTTCCGTGTAGTGAGACAGACTGACGAAATGATCAAAGAACATCGAAAACAGAGATCAGTAAGTATAAATAAATAAGGTGCAAAGAAGTAAATTAAGTAGTAAGATGATGATGCACAACTGAATAGTTACAGTGAGGGTCCATCAGGAAAGGGTCCCTAAAGGTGAATTTTGAGATGTGTTTGAAAAGAGGAAAGGGATGTAACTTGGGAGAGCTAGGAGCTTAGAAGCATGTTATGGAATTGGTTGAACCAAAGTCTGGATAGCAGTAAGCCTGCTTTTTGAGCAGAATCTAGTCTACCCCAAGGCTGGAGGTCTGCCTTTTTTCCTGACTCCCCAGACAGGCTTGCTCACCCACTTTCTGTGTCTTGATTTCCCAGGTCAGCCCAATGTAGGACTTTATGTTCTCTAAGCTTCTGTGCAAATAAGCAAACAAAACTGCCCTGTGGGGTTGAACCCTAGTCCTCTAGGGAAATAAACTTCCGTGTTCCCAACAAGATGAACTGCTCCCAGAGTTATTAAGGCAGGAGAGAAACACTAAGGTAGTATAACTACTTTAGCACATCTTAACAAAAAGGACCTTTTTTTTTGTGAGGGAATGGGGACCCAAAGACGTCAAGGATGTAAAACGAGTGATCTAAGAAATAGCGCTTGATAGCAAAATCTTGTCTTACCACATCTGGCCCCTTACTAAAAGAGTACACCCAAATATCCTTGGTGCTGGACAAGACACTTTCTAGGGCTCAGATGGCTTCTGCCTTCAGTACTTGTGCAATGGAAAAAAACAGAGTATACCACCGTCTCCTTAAAAATATCCTCTACTTTAGTAATCAGAACACTTTACAGAGTGGGAGGTGTATCTGAAGTCCTACAGAATCTCTTAACCCTGGTAGATGGCAACTGTCTTTCTATTAGAATAACCTAGTTTTCATCCAGCGTCGTTTTTCGGAATGTTCTGTGCCCAATGCATTCCTTTTTCTGAGTACCCAGTCTTACTATCTCCTGGTAGAGGAAAGAAAATTATGGTAGCATTCGATCACTGCCTGTTTTTGGAGGGGTTGGGTTCAGGGCACCGCTATTCTCTCTCACCTCCAAATGGGAATACCGGTTCCCAAGGTGGCAATGGGACAGCCTCCTAAGGGGGTCCTGGTGTACCTGTAGGCTTACAGATCCCATACACGGATGTCACTCCGCCAGAACGTCTCTAGATGGCAATGAAGTATTAAGCCCAAACTGAAGTAGATCGTCACCAGCAGGGGTCTTCCCGGATAGGCACTGCCACCCCGCGCGAGGCCCAATCTCTGGGGTCACACCGAACTGTGATGATGTCACAGTGGGTAGGATGGCATTTTACAGCGGGACGCCCTAACAGCCACTCGCACTCTGGAGTCGGCCATGTGGAGGGGCCGGTCCGGCTGGCTCCCCATGGAGGCCCATCCACTCCGACTCCCACGGCCAGCAGTACTTCGTGGGCTTCCTAATGAACCCGCCCGTTGGCATTTCCGCCTCAGTAGGTGTCACGGCGCGGGGCGGGGCCGGCCGGATGGGGGCGGCCGCTCGGCGCTCAGCTCGTCGGGTCTGGCGACAACGGCGGCTGCGGAGCGGGGGGCCCGGCCGTGGCCCCGGACGGCAGCGGGAGGCCGAGGCGAGAGCGCGCAAGGCTGAGGCGGCGGCGGCGGCCAGGGGCCGGACGGCGGGGCGGGTGGGAGGCTGAGGGGGCTCCCCCCGCGGGACGGGCGCGGGGACGGCTCCGGGGGGCGGGGGCCGGGGCCCGGGCCGGCTCGCGCGGGGGGTATGATGACCCGGCGGCGGGGCCCCGGATCTCGTCTCCTCCGCCGCCTCCTCGCGGCAGCCCCAGCTCGCGGCTGAGAACCAGACACACCGGCGGTGAGTCGCGACGGGCGGGCAGGGGCCTCGGCCGGCGGCGACCTCCCATCCGCTCCCAGAGGCGGGGTCGGGCGGGCCGCGGGCTCTCCGGGGCGTCCGGCCTGCGGGGAGCGCCTCGCTCCGCGGGCCCCCACCCGGCACCGGGCGGACCGGACTGCGTGCGCCGGAGAGCGGGAGGCTCTGGGCTTGTTTTCGGGGTAACTGCCACTTCTGTCCGGGGCGTGTTGTCCTCAAATGACAGGGGGCCGCCTTGCTGCTCCCCAGCCGGCCGGTTTTCCCCCCGGCTGTCGCGGCAGGTCCCCAGTGTGTGGCTGGCGCGAGTGTATATCCCCATGGTTTTGGATTATTTGTGCTGTTTGGGACCAGGAAGCGGAGTCTGGCAAGGACGGCGCTGGTGGGGTGGGTGCGGAAGCTTTTCCAGCCTCTTGCTTCTTGTCTTTAATTGTTAGGTTTGCAATTTGTAACGACGGTGGGGATTCCGTGGGACCAGCCCACCTAGTATATATGTGCAAGGCAAAGCTAGAGGTCTGGCTCAGAGGGAAACTTGCTCTGTCGCCACTTTCTTAAAGCTTTCGGGGTTTTTTGTTTCTTTTTTAAGGTGAGGAAAACCCAAAACTCTTGGGTAAGGCTCACACTGTTCACAGGTCTGTGGGAGAGTTGCCTAGCAACCAAGACAAGGGGCTCGGTCTCCAGGAGCGTCTAACCGTCAGTTTGTTGTGGTGACAAACCGTGAGCTTTGGCCTGCGTTTATGCTGGGCGCGCTTTCTTTCCTGTTTAGGTGAGGGAAGGGAGGAGGGGCTAGAGAAGGAAAAAAACAATCCCAAGCTTCAATATGTTTTTCCTCCATTTAAACCACTGACTCAGTTGTAGACAGACTCGTTTTGAGGCACCCTAGATTATTCTGAGTGACATTTTGGGAATTTTCGTAGTTGCATCAAGATACTCTTTTCGACTATAGACTCTTTTGCCCAATCTTTCCTTTGTCTTATTTGTTACTTAGTAACACTGATGAAAACAGTAGCCTGCCTTCCAGCTCCTGGTGAAGTGGGGGTAAATTAAGTGGCTGATGCCCTCAGCAAAACTCCTGGGTTTTGCTCCTGGTTGTGTAAAGCTATTTTTGATTCCTTCTCCATAATGGCTTTCTTTCTTTCTTTCTTTTTTTAAGATTATTTAGAAAATGCAAAGCATTACCAGCCGTGCGCATCCCCCTTCCCCACCTCGCAGCCCGTATATAGGTGTACAGCTTTCTGGAAAGCATTTAAAAATATACTAACAAATCATTTAACCTAATAGTTATGCAGCTGGTGATTTTGGGCCTGTACATGCAGTTACCTCAGGGTTCTGTATTATACTGGTCTGATGGTATGATAAAAGATACCACTGACTTTAAGATACTGTTCTGGCCTGAAAGAATAGTTTGGTAAAGAACTTGTGGTTGAAACTGGAGGTAGTCAAGCCAGTAAAGCATCTGACGAGTTAAGTGGTGAGTAAGATCTTGTAACATACTGGCTCTGGCTGGTAAGTAGGACTTTTGCTAGTGATATTTTCATGAATAGTTGACTGCCTTTGGGCATTGTTGTTTCATGGACTGTCGAGCAAGTTGATTGGTAACTTGAGTTTTAAAACCAACCCAGAACTCCCTCCTAAAAGAAAAAAAGGAAATCTCAAAAGTCACAGTTCTCTGGAAAATAGAATTGTTTCTGTGGTTTTATTTTCAGAAGCTCAGCTCAGTCAGTGGTTGTGTTGATTTCAGTGTGCCAAACCTGACTTGAAAACTTCTTACTCTGGGAACTTGTGCAACTTGTTGTTAGTTATATATTGTAACCAGTTCTTTTGTAATTTGAAATAATTTTGCAAAAACTTCCTGATCTGTCCTTTTATTTTCATCTTCATGACTGTATAAAGCAATCTTTTTTTAAAATTTTTGGTTAACTCTTTCTCCCCTTACATTTTATGCCATTCTGAACACAAGTCATTGAAATCATTTTTTCCTTCAGTTACTACTTAACATTCACTGATTTGCATTTTGGTTCCTTTTTAGCTTTTTTGTTTGTTTGTTTCTAATCTCCCAGCTCCCAAAATGCCTTACTATATTTCTGTAGAGCATACT
>JAVSCE010012465.1:0-49452 GCA_032199065.1 Smutsia gigantea
AAACTAAAGCATATTTGCTCTACTCTCAATGTTAGAACTGACTGCTGAGAGATTCACAAGCTTTCTTCTGGCTTTTAAGGTTTATTCCCATGTCACCTGCCTAGAACAGCTGAAACTAATTCAACAAATAATTCATTAATCCTCTTCTAATTTTCACCAACCAAGTTTCAAAACCTACCTAAAACCAGTGATTAGATGGTTTTAGGGAATATTGGAAGAACATACAACCTTTACAAATGAGAATTATGAAGCCAACAGTCTGTGTAATGAAAAATTTTTTAAAACTTGAAATCAAATACAATTGTGACAACATGAAAATGATATGCATTAGAAACAATCACGGAAGGTATTTACAGACATTATTAATAGCTACATAAAAGCAGTATGTAGAGCGAGTATACATGTTCTTTCTGTTTTGCTTTTAAAAAATGCCTTTAATGTTTCTATAAGAATTTTACGCTTTAAAAATAATTTTGGTTTTAGAAGAAAAAGACATTTCTCAATAAGCTCTGAGACAATTCTGGCATCACCTCTCAGAGTATATGTATATATGTGTGTGTATTATATAATGTATATACTATGTATGTACATAATATATATATAATATGTACGTGTATACACACACTAGTACACAAACACACATATATATATGGAAGGGGAGTAAGGGAGAAGAGGGGGTTAGTTGTTTGAGGTGCATAAGCTGTAGTTGAGCAATGATACCATCCTGACCAATGTCCCAGCTTACACCTGGGTTCACTGCATTGGGCCGGGGGCAATGAGGACATTTCACTACCACCTCAAGAATGTTCTGATCACGTTTTCTATATTTTGTTTTCCTATGGTTTTACTCTTGAATAATCGATTCCCATTTTCACTTTATCTTTCAGGAATTTTCTTATAATTCTGGTTTTCTAAGGACACTCTATAACTTTTCCATAGTCATGGATTTGTTCACTGAATAAATTAATCTTTCTTTTCATTGGCTTTTAGAAGGGAAGGTGAGTGGACACATGTTTTCAATATTTCGTTTTGGCATAAATCCCTACTTCTGATAGTTTTTGCAGGAAAAATTGACCTTCACTATTTCAATGATGAAGGACTTCCACCCATTATCTCCCCAGAATTATGTAAGTCCCTGAAACACAGCATGAGAAAAAGTGACCCAATTAACTTCTCTTTTTCTGATTCCATTCTCATCCTGCAGCATTTTGAATGTGGTCTCACTTCCCATTCAGGTCTTCTTAGAAGGGAAGAATGCATAAATGATGCATTTTGAGTGTTCTAAACTCTTTGGTGGTAGTTTCTTATTGTAGATTATAAAGTAGATATTCTGGTTTGAAACATCATTCTCTGGTTTTTGTTCAATGAGCATCCAACTTTACAGATGGAGCATTCCATGACTTGTAAGCAGAATCAAGTTTCCAAAATTTCAGGGTTTAAGGTCAAACCTTGAAAGTGTGGTAATCAAATGCCTGGACTTTGATGCCAACATACCTAAGTTTGAATTCAGGTTCAACCACGTAATAGCCATCATATCTTGTTATCTTAGCTTTCTCATTTAAGAAACTAACTTGGCATATATAGACAGCATTTTATAAGGGTTGACAAAAAACATCAGAAAGAAAATTCACATAAGGCCTTATTATCCAAAGTAAACCCAAAGGATATTACTTGTTTTGAAGAAGAGAGTTTCTACTATTGGAAACAAAGTTAAACAGGTGTATTTAATTTATGGCTTCTCAGGTCCCTCAGTGTGTTCTGTGCAAAGTGTTTGAGTCTTTAACAGTGGGATATGATATAGAGATAAGTTTATTTGACTCCAAAATTCTTTTAATTCAGAGTAGCTCAAGAATTTATTTCCTCCAACAATACTTTGGGAAAAGGTGCAGCAAAGGGAGAAGACTCTGATGGTCTCTTGGGAGACAGTACACTCGGCACGTGTCCAACAGACAACACCCAGATGTTGCCGTGGGTCTGAAGAGGATGAGTTTTCAGTAGTCAGAGCTTTCTGCAGTTTGTACTTCATGCCAAAAAATTCTGCATCGCACAGTGCTCTATATTTAGTCTCTTTTTTTCCACCATTACAACATATTTTTTGAGATTCCAGTCCCCCAGGCTTATGAACAGAATAACTAAGCCAGGAATATAAAAAGTGGATTTTGAAAAATATTATTAGGTTAAACTGTTGGGTTTCCTCAGTGAATATTTGTTTCTATCGTGGTTGTTATTCTGTTATTTTCAGCAGATGCTTCTTGGACACACAACACTTTGCCCATATCCAGAAGAAGGCACAGCCAATGAGAGGATTTTCTGCTACCACAGTGGGGCTATTTTTGAGTAGCTGAACATTTAGGAATTTGAAAGGTGGCCTGGACGACATGGGACCAGAACATCTTCCACCTCCAGGGTTGGGAGGTCTTGCTTCCTTAACTCTTTCCTTACAGCTTGTTGTCAAATTATATCCAAATGATTAAAAAGGGAACTTCTGCATAAATCTGAGTGATATGTCTAGTTGAGGGGGCTTTTCAGGTTGCACTAGCCTAAGAAACTTGTTAACTAAGAAAATAAAAAGTTACTATGGATTATAAAATTAAGAAAAAAATCTTACTAGAACTTAGCTGCTAGAATACATATTCATTCTCAGCTAGAGGAGAATATGCAGGTGTTGTCCCATGATGAGCAAATTGTCTCCCAAGAGGTGTCCCCGGTGACTCTCTTCTTTGAGAAACTAGAAAGTCATGTCTAAAATTATCTGATGCATCAAACTATAACCATGAATTTAACCAGGTATCTGTAAACTCTCAGTGTCTATTTTTTTTTAAACATTACATTTAGGCATAATTGTGGAGATTTCCAATTTAAATCACAGTGATCCATAAATGATCGCTCTCACATCCTCAAGAGGTGGAACAATAATCATAGCCATCATAGGGGTCGTTAAAGAAGTTTTAGATTTTCCTAAATTTGTGCAAACTCAGAAAAAGGGAAAGTGAAGAGAAAGAGAAGGGAATACAAAACAAATAGCTGCAGCTGCCCTGAATGCCCTCTGTAACTTCTTGTTGCTTTTAGAGTTATTGACACAATTACTTATATTTCAAAACAGCTTTATAATTTACAAAGCATGCACAAATAGTTGTTACATGAATTATACTTGAATGATGCATTGAAAACCCTAATAAATGGACACTTGGCTAAATGGCAATGCAAATAAAAGCTTCCCAACTAATTTTTTATCAGCTGGCTTGATGACAGTTAGAGCGCACCCTTTTCTTGTTTACCATGCTGTCTGGCTCAGAATATGCACTTGATAAATATCTGTAGATTAAATGAACTAGAAATTGATGACAGTGGATGAAAGCAGTCCATTGTCTGAAATATAATTTCTTAAATATTGACTTGAATGCAAGAATGAGAAAGATGTCTACAATTAGTTTTCTAAGCACCCGTAGCTAGACAGTAATACCAATTTCTAGAAAGAAGAGAGTGGTCAATGAAAATGACATGTGTGCATGGGACAGTGGTAGGGCAGTTGGAAGAGAGATATAATCAGAGAAAAGGCCAGGGACAGGTTAGTATTAAGATATGTACTGTAATCAATGATATTTTGAGAATTAACCAGCCCATTGTTCTGATACAGTAAAAGAACCATAATCTGTTAAATAAAATTCATCATCCATTTGGCCTCAACTGTAGCTAACTAAGTATTAGTAACTGTATTAAACTGACCCCACCCTGAGAAAGGTAGCGGCATCCATGACAACCTTAGGGACATTTCTTAATATCTAAAAGTAAAAAAACAAAACGAAACTAAGTTTTCCATAAGCAAACAAAAATAAGGATAAAATGCAGGATCAAGCTAGACTGATGCAAGGTGATGATTAAGACTGGATATTTCCACTGGTCTGGGGACATATTCTGAGAGCTGGCTTTGCCACAAAAATCCATTTGCAGAGCGAGAGATAAAAATGCTGTCTTTTCATGGTCTCCCTAGCACCAGGGGACTGTCAAACAGCCAGCTGTGGCTGACTCCTCGTTAGGAGGCTGGCTGTTGGGAGAGGTATGAGCAGCATGGAGTGTGGGGGAGGCAGGAGGGAGTACTATCAGCTTCCCTGACACTGTGAGAGAATTAAAGGCTAAGCAAAGAGAATACTAATGGCAAGGAGGAAGTGAAATGAACAGATGTGCAGCTAGATTAGTCAGTCAGGACGTTGTCTTTATGTACACAGAAGTTTGAACAGGTTTTCTTATTAGGTAGGTCTCAAGGAGTGCAGAAACCCTACTTGTGCTATATTAACACCAAAAAAGGAATTTATTGACCAAACTCAAATCCTCCCAGCCTAGAACCCCAAGCAGAAAAAAGGCTCCTCTTTCTAAATGGCATAGATTGATATCAAGAAAACTCCTGATTCTTTCCTCTTTTGAACTATGTCCAGCCTGTACTAGTCACTCCACCAAGAATGTTGAATTCTTTGATTAGCCAAGTGAGCGCAAATGGATTGGACATTGTCAGTTCAGACATCATCAAGACCACACAGAGAGTCAGGGAATTCTCCTAAGGAGGGTGTGAGCTGGTCCCAGAAGAAGTGAGTTGGCAACCACCCCCAAGGGAAATGGATCTGTTTCATAAAGAAGGGGAATGGGAAACTGTACTGAGCAGGAAGAGAAATCACTACTAAAGGGACAATGTACTGATACTGGGATAAATACACATGGGTGGAGACACATGCTCCTTGAAGCCTTTCAACAAACAAAGCATTTCCCCAATTAATAAGAGCGGGATGTTTTTTATTATAAGTAACAAACATCCAAACCAAACTAGCTTACAAAATAAAGGAATTTAAAAACTCCAAAGGTTTTGGGGTCTTCTAGCAAGGCTTGATTTGAAAGTTCAGACAAAGTGACCGTGACCGAGATTCTGGTTCTTGATTTTTCAGCTCTTTCTCAGTGTTGGCTGTGATATAAGCAAGCTTCACATGTCCCAAAATGGCTACAGATGGAGCTCAGGGTGTCATGCCTTCCCAGAAATAAATCTTTCTCTAATTTCTGAATAAGAGACCGGGGTGGAGTTTGAATCAATTAGGAATTTTTTTCTCCCCCATATCCAAAGAACCCCTGAAATCAGGAAAATGGAACCACAGCAATCATTTCAAGTTTGAGCCCCCCGGCATCGACCCTCAAGCAAGGGACTGTGTGGGGGAGGAAGGAATCTCCAAGCAAATGTCTGACTGCTGCTCCCGAGGGAAGAAGGAGTAGCTATCGGGTGGGCAAAAGCAGCAAATGCCCACCACAAAAATCCGAACATGATTTCTTTGAAGAGTCAAGAACATTTCAAGGCTTTACAATACTTCAGAGTCCTCATGACGATTATTAATTATTACAAGGTATGGTAGCATATATGAGGTCTGCAAAAGATCTTGCAAACCATATTTTCTAAGAGAACAGGGAAGACATTCAGAAAGGTAAAATGACTTTTCTACAGCTACAGTTAGCGTGTACTTGATAAATATCTGTAGATTAAATGAACTAGAAATTGATGACAGTGGATGAAAGCAGTCCATTGTCTGAAATATAATTTCTTAAATATTGACTTGAATGCAAGAATGAGAAAGATGTCTACAATTAGTTTTCTAAGCACCCGTAGCTAGACAGTAATACCAATTTCTAGAAAGAAGAGAGTGGTCAATGAAAATGACATGTGTGCATGGGACAGTGGTAGGGCAGTTGGAAGAGAGATATAATCAGAGAAAAGGCCAGGGACAGGTTAGTATTAAGATATGTACTGTAATCAATGATATTTTGAGAATTAACCAGCCCATTGTTCTGATACAGTAAAAGAACCATAATCTGTTAAATAAAATTCATCATCCATTTGGCCTCAACTGTAGCTAACTAAGTATTAGTAACTGTATTAAACTGACCCCACCCTGAGAAAGGTAGCGGCATCCATGACAACCTTAGGGACATTTCTTAATATCTAAAAGTAAAAAAACAAAACGAAACTAAGTTTTCCATAAGCAAACAAAAATAAGGATAAAATGCAGGATCAAGCTAGACTGATGCAAGGTGATGATTAAGACTGGATATTTCCACTGGTCTGGGGACATATTCTGAGAGCTGGCTTTGCCACAAAAATCCATTTGCAGAGCGAGAGATAAAAATGCTGTCTTTTCATGGTCTCCCTAGCACCAGGGGACTGTCAAACAGCCAGCTGTGGCTGACTCCTCGTTAGGAGGCTGGCTGTTGGGAGAGGTATGAGCAGCATGGAGTGTGGGGGAGGCAGGAGGGAGTACTATCAGCTTCCCTGACACTGTGAGAGAATTAAAGGCTAAGCAAAGAGAATACTAATGGCAAGGAGGAAGTGAAATGAACAGATGTGCAGCTAGATTAGTCAGTCAGGACGTTGTCTTTATGTACACAGAAGTTTGAACAGGTTTTCTTATTAGGTAGGTCTCAAGGAGTGCAGAAACCCTACTTGTGCTATATTAACACCAAAAAAGGAATTTATTGACCAAACTCAAATCCTCCCAGCCTAGAACCCCAAGCAGAAAAAAGGCTCCTCTTTCTAAATGGCATAGATTGATATCAAGAAAACTCCTGATTCTTTCCTCTTTTGAACTATGTCCAGCCTGTACTAGTCACTCCACCAAGAATGTTGAATTCTTTGATTAGCCAAGTGAGCGCAAATGGATTGGACATTGTCAGTTCAGACATCATCAAGACCACACAGAGAGTCAGGGAATTCTCCTAAGGAGGGTGTGAGCTGGTCCCAGAAGAAGTGAGTTGGCAACCACCCCCAAGGGAAATGGATCTGTTTCATAAAGAAGGGGAATGGGAAACTGTACTGAGCAGGAAGAGAAATCACTACTAAAGGGACAATGTACTGATACTGGGATAAACCCCAAAACTCACACCTCACTCACTTCAACTCACCACACTTACATCACCTCACTTCTTCACCACAATGCACCTCATCTCACCTCACACACCTAACCAAGCCTCAATTCCCCATCTCAACATATCACCTATTCAACACACCAGACCTCATTAACTAAACTTCACCTCAATTCTTACTTCTACTCCTACCTCACCTCACCTCTCCCTCCACACCTCACCTCAATTGCTCAACCCATCTCCTCAACTCCTCACATCACCTCACCTCAACTGAGCCACTTCAACTCACTCACATCTACTCACGTCAGTCTTCACCTCACACCACTTCACCTCCTCACCTCAACTCACCTCCCACACTTCACCTCACCTCACCACAACTTAATTCCTTACATAAACTCCTCACCCCAACACACCTCACCTCATTTCCTAAACTAAGTTCACCTCATCACACCACACCTCGCCTCATTTCCTCATCTCACCTCACCTCAACTCTTCACACCTCACCTACACACCTCATGACATCTCACTCACCTCAACTCAAATCCTCACCTCACTTCCACACCTCACCTCAGCCACCTCACCTCATGTCCTAAACTCACTTCACCTCATATTCCACCTCTCCTCACCTCAACTCACTTCATCTCACCTCAATTACTCGACTTTACCTCATTCACCTCAAGTCCTGACCTCAAATATTTAACTCACCTCACCTCACTTCACTTCATACCTCACATCACCTCAATCGTCACTCAACCCCACTTACCCCAATGACATCACCTCTGTGACCTCACCTCAATTCCTCACCTCCGTACCTCACCTCAAACACCACACACTCACAATTCTCACCTCCTGAATTCCACACCTCACCTCACCTCTACGCCAAGTGTCACTTTACTGAACTCTCCTTAATTCCTCGCCTCTCTCCGTCACCTCACCTCCTCACCTCACATCAACTCACTTCCACACCTCACCTCACCTCATCTCACTTCGGCGCTCCTCAAATAACCTCACAAACATCACGTCAATTCCTCAACTCACCTCACCTCATCTCACCTCCTCTAACCTCAACTCACTCACCTCATTCAATTCCTCACTTCACCTGCTCACCTCTTCACGTTAACTCCCCTCCTCCTCAAATCACTCACTTCACTTTCCATCACCCACCTCACCTCACCTCCAGAACACGTCACCTCACTCAACTCACCACAGTTCCTCAACTCACTTCCTCAGCTCACTTCACCTCACTTGAATTCCTCACCTCACCACCTCACCTCCCCTCAAATCCACACCTGTCACCTCACCTCACCTCAATTCCTCACCTCACTTCCTCACTCACCTCACTACACCTCATCTTCCCAGCTCACCCCATCTCCCGTTATTCACTTAACATCACCTCACCTCAATTCCACTCCTTACCTCACCTCCTGTCACCTCAAATCCTCACCACACATCACATCACTCACCTGGCCTTAACTCAAACCTCACCTCACCTCACTACCTCACCTCACCTCCCACGTCACCTCACACACTTCACCTCACCTCACTCACCTCACCTCAATTCCTCCCCTCAATTCCTCACGTCACCTCACCTCCTCACCTCACATCACATTATACACCTCACCTCAATTCCTCACCTCATTTCAAATCTCTTCTCAACTCACTCACTTCACTTCACCTCCTCAACTTACCTAACCTCACTCATTTCACGTCACCCCACATCACCTCAATTCCTCAACTCACCTCAACTCACCCCATCTCCTCACCTCATCCGAACAACTCACTTAAAGTCACCTCACTCCTTACATCCCTCACCTCAATTCCTCACCTCACCTTTAACACACTTCACCTCTCTCACCTCACATCATCTAATTCCTCACTTCACCACCTCACCTCGCTTCACCTCCATACCTCATGTCAGCTCACTCACCATAACTCAATTCCTCATTTCAATTCCTCACCTCAATTCACTCACTTCACCTCAACTCACTCATATCACCTCACTTCAATTCCTCACCACACCACCTCACCTCATCTTCTGACCTCACCTCCCACCTCAATTCCACAACTCAACCACTTCACCTCACCTCAGTTCCTCACCTCACCTCACTTCACCTCACCTATACTTCACACCTAACGAAACTTCACTCACGTCACCTCAATTCCTCACCTACCTCCCTCAACTCACAACAACTCACTTCCTCACCACACCTCACCTCATCATCTCAACTCACCTCATATCACGTCACTCACTTCAACTCAGTCATCTCACCTCACCTCAGTTCCTCACCTCACCTCCTCATCCCCTCAGCTCAGCTCACCTCACTTAACCTCAATCACATCAACTCAAAACCTCACCTCACATTCTTACATGTCACCTCACATCCTCCCCCAAACACTCACTTCATTTCACCTCACATCTCAATCCTCACCTCACAACACTTCCTCATCTCACCTCCTCACCTCACCTCAACACACCTCACGTAACCTCACCTCACTAAAATTCCTCACCTCACCACCTCACCTCACCTCCACACCACATGTCACTCATTCACCTCACCTCACTTCCTCACCTCACTCACCTCACCTCAATTCAATTCCTCTCCCAAACTCCTCACATCACCTCACCTCAACTCAGCCACTTCAGCTCACTCACCTCAAATCACGTCATTCTTCACCTCACACCACCTCACCTCCTCAACTCACCTCACCTCCCACACTTCACTTCACCTCACCACACCTTAATTCCTCAACTAAACTCCTCACCCCATCTCACCCCACTTCCTCAACTAAGTTTACATCATCACACCGAACCTCACCTCAATTCCTCAACTCACCACACCTCATCTCCTCACTTCAGCTCACCACCTCACCTAACCTCACTTATTCCACCCCACTCATTCAATTCCTCACCTCACCTGCTCACTTCAAGTCACCTCACCTCTTCCTCAAGTCACTCACTTCATTTCACGTCACTCAGCTCACATCTAAATCACCTCACCACACTTCCTCACCTTACCTACTCATCTCACCTCACCTCAATTCATCACCTAACCTCATGTCACCACACCTCACTTAAATTCCTCAACTAACCACCTCACCTCACCTAAACTCCACAAAACATGTCACCTCATTCAACTCACAATTCCTCACCTCACTCACCTCACCTCACTCCACCTCACATCACTCACCACACCTCACAATTCCTCACCTCAACACTTCACACCTTACCTCACCATACACACCTCAATTCCTCACCTCACCACACTCACCTCAAATCCTCACCTCACCTCAACTCCATACCTGTCACTTCATTCTCCCCATCTCAAATCCTCACTTCACATCCTCAAATGAACTCACCTCACTCACCCTCAGTTCCTCACCTAACCTCAGCTCCTCACCTCACCTCCCTTCCTCACCCACTTCCTCACATCACCTCCTTTCACCTCACCTCACTCACCTCACCTCCCTTCTTCAACTCACCTCACTTCCACTTCTCAGCACACCTCACCTCCTCACCTCACCTCACTCACCTCAATCACCGCACCTCACAATTCCTCACCTCAATCACTGCACCTCACAATTCCTCACCTCACCACTCCTCATCTCCTCAGGTCCACTCTCCTCACATCACCCCACGTCACCTCACCTCAATTCCTCACCTCACTTCACCTCTTCACCACACCTCAACTCACTCACCTCACCTCACTTCAACTAACCTCACCTCATCTCATGTCACCTCACCTCACTTCACCTCACCTCAATTCCTCACTTAATGTCACCTCAACTCACCTCATTTTACTTCATCTCACCTCACCTCACCTTCTCACCTCACTTCACACCTCACCTCACACACCTCATATCCTCACCTCAGTTCACCTCCTCACATCAAATCACTTCGCTCCCTTCAACCCACCACAATCACCTCACCTTACCTCAATTCCTCACCTCACCTCCTTCTCATCTCGTCACTTTCTCTATTAACCTCACCAAATCTCACCTCACCTCACCTCACTCACTTTACCTCAGCTCACCTAAATACCTCACCACACCTTACCCCACTCACTTCACGTCACATCACATCACCTCAATCCTCACCTCACCTCCTCACCTCACCTCAGCTACTTACCTGTCAGCTCACCTCAATCAACTCACCTCATGTCAATTCCTCACCTCAACTACTTACCTCACGTCACATCACCAGTGATCTCAATTCCTCTCTTCACCTCCTCATCTCACATCACCTGACCTCCAAACTCACACCTCACTCACTTCACCTCACCTCACTTAACTCACCTCACTTCTTCACCACAATGCACCTCATCTCACCTCACTCACCTAACCAAGCCTCAATTCCTCATCTCAACACATCACCTCCTCACCACACCAGAACTCATTAACTCATCCTCACCTCAATTACTAATTCTCCTCCTACCTCACCTCACCTCACTCTCCAAACCTCACCTTAATTGCTCACCGCATCTCCTCACCTCCTCACATTACCTCCCTTCCACTCAGCCACTTCTTCCCACTCACCTCAACTCACGTCAGTCTTCACCTCACAGGACTTCCCCTCCTCACCTTAACTCACCTCCCACACTTCACCTCACCTCACCACACCTTAATTTCTCAAATAAACTCCTCACCCCAACACACCTCTCCTCACTTCCTAAACTAAGTTCACCTCATCACACTGCACCTCGCCTGAATTCCTCATCTCACCTCACCTCAACTCTTCACACCTCACCTCCACACCTCATGTCATCTCACTCACGTCAACTCAAATCCTCACCTCACTTCCTCACCTCACCTCCGGTAATTCACCTCATGTCCTAAACTCACCTCACCTCATTTTCCACCTCACCTCACCTCACCTCCCTACATCTGAACTAAATCAATCCACTTTACCACACTCACATCAATTCCTCACCTCAAATCCTTAACTCACCTCACCTCACTCACCTCACCTCACCTAATTCCCCACCTCACCTCACCTCACCTCAATCACCTCACTCAACACACCTCAATTCCTTACATCACTTCCTCACCTCTCTCCTCACATCACCTCACCTCCAGTCTTCACCTCACATCACATCAGTTCACTCACTTCACCTATCCTTACTCAACTCAAATCACTTCCTCACCTAACCTCACGTCACTCATATCATTCAATTCCTCACCTTAGCTGCTCACTTCAAGTCACCTCACCTCCTAATCAAATCCCTCACTTCATTTCACGTCACTCACCTCACATCTAAATCACCTCACCACACTTCCTCACCTCACCTATTCACCTCAACTCACCTCAATTCCTCACCTCACCTCATGTCACCACACCTCACTTAAATTCCACAGCTAACCACCTCACCTCACATAACCTCCACAAAACATGTCACCTAATTCACCTCACAAATCCTCACCTCACTAACCTCACCTCACTCCACCTCATATCCCTCACCACACCTCACAATTCCTCACCTCATCACTTCACCCCTCACCTCACCATACACACCTCAATTACACACCTCACCACACTCACCTCACCTCCTCACCTCAGCTCAACTCCATACCAGTCACTTCATTCTCCCCACCTCAAATCCTCACTTCACATCCTCAACTCAACTCACCTCACTCACCCTCATTTCCTCACATAAACTCAACTCCTCACCTCACCTCCCTTCCTCACCCACTTCCTCACAACACCTCCTTTCACCTCACCACTCTCAACTCACCTCCCTTCTTCAACTCACCTCACTTCCACTTCTCAGCACACCTCACCTCCTCACCTCACCTCACTCTCCTCAATCACCACACCTCACTATTCCTCACCTAAATCACCGCACATCACAATACCTTACCTAACCACTCCTCATCTCCTCAGGTCCACTCACCTCACCTCACCCCACGTCACCTCAACTCAATTCCTCACCTCACTTCACCTCTTCACCACACCTCAACTCACTCACCTCACCTCACTTCAACTAACCTCACCTCATCTCACGTCACCTCACCTCCCTTCACCTCACCTCAATTCCTCACCTAACGTCACCTCAACTCACCTCATTTTACTTCAACTCACCTCACCTCACCTTCTCACCTCACTTAACACCTCACCTCACGCACCTCAAATCCTCACCTCAATTCACCTCCTCACATCACCTCACTTTGCTCACTTCAACCCACCTCACTCACCTCACCTTACAACAATTCCTCAACTCACCTCTTCCTCATCTCATCACTTTCTCTATTAACCTCACCAAATCGTCACACCTCACCTCACCTCACTCACTTTACCTAACCTCACCTAAATACCTCACCACACCTTACCCCAACTCATCTAAACTCAACCCACTTCCTCACCTCACCTCACCCCACTCCAATTCAACTCACATCACATCACCTCAATCCTCACCTCACCTCCTCACCTCACCTCATCTACTTACCTGTCAGCTCACGTCAATCAACTCACCTCATGTCAATTCCTCCCCTCAACTCCTTACCTCATGTCAACTCACGAGTGATCTCAAGTCCTAACCTCACCTCCTCATCTCACCTCACTTGACCTCCAAAACCCACACCTCACTCACTTCACCTCACCTCACTTACCTCACCTCACTTCTTCACCACAATGCACCTCATCTCACCTCACTCACCTAACCAAGCCTCAATTCCTCATCTCACCACATCACCTCCTCACCACACCAGGCCTCATTAACCTAACCTCACCTCAATTCCTACTTCTCCACCTACCTCACCTCACCTCACTCCCCACACCTCACCTCAATTGCTCACCCCATCTCCTCACCTCCTTAAATTACCTCGCTTCAACTCAGCCTCTTCATCTCACTCACCTCAACTCACGTCAGTCTTCACCTCACACCACTTCACCTCCTCACTTCAACTCACCTCCCACACTTCACCTCACCTCACCACAACTTAATTCCTCACCTAAACTCCTCACCCCAACTCACCTACTCACTTCCTCAAAGTTCACATCATCACACCACACCTCGCCTCAATTCCTCATATCACCTCACCTCAACTCTTCACACCTCACCTCCACACCTCATGTCATCTCACTCACCTCAACTCAAATCCTCACCTCATTTCCTCACCTCACCTCAGTTACCACACCTCATGTCCTAAACTCACCTCACCTCATTTTCCACCTCACCTCACCTCACTTCCCTTCATCTCACCTCAATCACTCCACTTTACCACACTCACATCAATACCTCACCTCAAATCCTTAACTCACCTCACCTCATTCACCTCACCTCACCTAATTCCCCACCTCACCTCACCTCACCTCAATCACCTCACTCAACTCACCTCAATTCCTTACATCACTTCCTCAACTCTCCTCCTCACATCACCTCACCTCCAGTCTTCACCTCACCTCTCATCAGTTCACTCACTTCACCTATCCTTACTCAACTCAAATCATTTCCTCACCTCACCTCCACTCACCTCCACACCTTACCACACGTAACACATTATTCAATTCCTCACCTTAGCTGCTCACCTCCTCGTCACATCAATTCCTCCTCAAATGACCCAGGTCACTTCACCTCACTCACCTCACCTCACCCCAATCCTCACCTCAGCTCACCTCCTCACCTCACCTCCCACACTTCACCTCACCTCAGCTCAATTGCTCAACACATGTCATCTCAACTCCTCCTCAACTCACCTCCAAACCTCATGTAACCTCACTCACCTCACCTCCTCACCCCACTTAACTTCACTCAACTCCCCTCAATTCCTCACCTCACCTCAACTCTTCATCTCCTCACAGCTCACCTACTCATCTAATCTCACTCACTTTACCCAACTCATTCAATTCAACCCATGTGCTCACTTCCTCATGTCACCTCACTCACCTCACTTCCCTTCAACTAACCTCGAATCATCGGACGTCAACTCACATCAACTCACTCACTTCACCTCACCTCACCTCAATTCCTCACATTACCTCACCTCAACACCTCACCTCACCTCAAATCCACAACTTATGTCACTTCACCTCACATCATTTCATCATGTCTCCTATCATCATCATCTCACCTCATCTCACCTCGCTTCAACTTATCCTCTCATGCCAACTCACCTCACCTCACTTCACCTCATACCTCATATCACTTCAAAATTCACTCAACCACACTTCACCCAATGACATCACCTCTGTGAACTCACCTCAATTCCTCAACTCCGTACCTCACCTCAACCACCACACACTCACAATTTTCACCTCCTGACTTCCTCACCACACCTCACCTCCACAACAAATGTCATCCCACTGAACTCACCTTAATTCCTCGCCTCTCTCCCTCACCTCACCTCCTCACCTCACATCAACTCACTTCCTCACCTCACCTCACCTCATCTCTCTTCTGCGCACCTCAAATAACCTCACTCACATCACCTCAATTCCTCACCTCTCCTCACCTCATCTCACCTCTACCCTCAACTCACTCAATTCATTCAATTCCTCACTTCACCTGCTCACGTCCTCACGTCAACTCCCCTCATCCTCAAATCACTCACTTCACTTTTCCTCCGCCACCTCACCTCACCTCCAGAACACGTAACCTCACTCTCCTCACCACAATTCCTCAACTCACTTCCTCACCACACCTCACATCACTTGAATTCCTCACCTACAACCTCACCTACACTCAATTCCACAACTGTCACCTTACCTCACCTCAATTCCACACCTCACTTCCTCACTCACCTCACCACACCTCATCTTCCCAGCTCACCCCATCTCCCTTATTTCACATCACCTCACCTCAATTCCTCTCCTTACCTCACCTCCTGTCACCTCAAATCCTCACCTCACATCACTTCACTCACATCGCCTTTCCTCAAACCTCACCTCACCTCACTACCTCACCTCACCTTCCACGTCACCTCACACACTTCACCTCTCGTCACTCACCTCACCCCAATTCCTCACTTCATTTCCTCACCTCACATCACCTCCTCACCTAACATTACATTACTCTCCTCACCTTAATTCCTCACCTCCTCATTTCTAATCTCTTCTCAACTCAGTCACTTCACTTCAGCTCCTCACCTTACCTAACCTCACTCATTTCACGTCACCCCACCTCACCACAATTCCTCACCTCACCTCAACTCACCACATCTCCTCACCTCACCCGAACTCCTCACTTCACCTCACCTCACTCCTTACATACTCACCTCAATTCCTCACCTCACCTTTAACACACTTCACCTCTCTCACCTCACATCATCTAATTCCTCACTACGACACCTCACCTAGCCTTACCTCCACTCCTCATGTCAGCTGACTCACCATTACTCAATTCCTCATTGCACTTCCTCACCTCAATTCACTCACTTCACCTCACCTCACTCATATCACCTCACTTCAATTCCTCACCGCACCACCTCACCTCATCTCCTCACCTAACCTCCCACATCAATTCCACAACTCACCCACCTCACCTCACCTCAGTTCTCAACACAACTCACTTCGCCTCACCTCTCATTCACAACTAACGACAATTCACTCACGTCACCTCAATTCCTCACCTCACTCCCTCACCTCACATCAACTCACTTCCTCACCTCACCTCACCTCATCTTCTCACCTCACCTCACATCACGTCACTCACTTCAACTCAGTCATCTCACCTCACCTCAATTCCTCACCTCACCTACTCATCCCCTCAGCTCAGCTCACATCACTTAACCTCACTCACATCACCTCAAATCCTCACCTCACATGCTAACCTGACACCTCACATCCTCCTCCAACACTCACTACATTTCACCTCACATCATCTCAATCCTCACCTCACCACACTTCCTCATCTCACCTCCTCACCTCACCTCAACACACCTCACGTAACCTCACCTCACCACACCTTAATTCCTCACCTAAACTCCTCACCCCACCTCACCTCACTTCCTCAACTAAGTTTACCTCATCACACCGAACCTCGCCTCAATTCCTCACCTCACCACACCTCATCTCCTCACTTCAGCTCACCACCTCACCTAACCTCACTTATTCCACTCAACTCATTCAATTCCTCACCTCACCTGCTCACTTCAAGCCACCTCACCTCCTCCTCAAATCACTCACTTCATTTCACGTCACTCACTTCACATCTAAATCACCTCACCACACTTCCTCACCTCACCTACTCACCTCACTTCACCTCAATTCCTCACCTCACCTCATGTCACCACACCTCACTTAAATTCTTCAACTAACCACCTCACCTCACCTAACCTCCACAAAACATGTCACCTCATTCAACACACAATTCCTCACCACACTCACCTCACCTCACTCCACCTCACCTCACTCACCACACCTCACAATTCCTCACCTCACCACTTCACCCCTCACCTCACCATACACACCTCAATTCCTCACCTCACCACACTCACCTCACCTCCTCACCTCACCTCTCTTCCAAACCTGTCGCCTCATTCTCCTCACCTCGAAACTTCACTTCACATCCTCAACTCAACTCACCTCCCTCACCCTCAGTTCGACACCTAAACTCAACTCCTCACCACACCTCCAAGCCTCATGTCAACTCACTCACCTCACTTCCCTTCTTCACCCACTTCCTCACATCACCTCCTTTCACCTCACCTCACTCACCTCACCTCCCTTCTTCAACACACCTCACTTCCACTTCTCAGCACACCTTAACTCCTCACCTCTCCTCACTCACCTCAAACACCGCACCTCACAATTCCTCACCTCAATCACAGCACCTCACAATTCCTCACCTCACCACTCCTCATCTCCACAGGTCCACTCACCTCACATCACCCCACGTCACCTCAACTCAATTCCTGACCTCACTTCACCTCTTCAACACACCTCAGCTCACTCACCTCACCTCACTTCAAATAAACTCACCTCATCTCACATCACCTCACCTCACTTCACCTCATACCTCATATCACCTCAAAACTCACTCAACCACACTTCCCCCAATGACATCACCTCTGTGACCTCACCTCAATTCCTCAACTCCGTACCTCACCTCACCCACCGCACACTCACAATTCTCACCTCCTTACTTCCTCACCTCACCTCACCTCCACACCAAATGTCATCCCACTGAACTCACCTTAATTCCTCGCCTCTCTCCCTCACCTCACCTCCTCACCTCACATCAACTCACTTCCTCACCTCACCTCACCTCATCTCACTTCTGCGCACCTCAAATAACCTCACTCACATCACCTCAATTCATCACCTCTCCTCACCTCATCTCACCTCTAGCCTCAACTCACTCACCTCTTTCAATTCCTCACTTCACCTGCTCACGTCCTCACGTCAACTCCACTCCTCCTCAAATCACTCACTTCACTTTTCCTCAGCCACCTCACCTCACGTCAAGAACACGTCACCTCACTCTCCTCACCACAATTCCTCAACTCACTTCCTCACCTCACCTCACCTCACTTGAATTCCTCACCTCAGCACCTCACCTCCCCTCAATTCCACACTTGTCACCTCACCTCACCTCAATTCCACACTTCCCTTCCTCACTCACCACACCACACCTCATCTTCCCAGCTCACCTCATCTCCCCTTACTTCACATCACCTCACCTCAATTCCTCTCCTTTCCTCACCTCTTGTCACCCCAAATCCTCACCTCACATGACATCACTCACCTCGCTTACTTCAATCCTCACCTCACCTCACTACCTCATCTCACCTCCCACGTCACCTCACACACGTCACCTCACCCTCCTCACCTCACCTCAATTCCTCACTTCACTTCCTCACCTCACCTCACCTCCTCATCTCACATCACATTACTCAACTCACCTCAATTCCTCACCTCCTCATTTCATATCTCTTCTCAACTCAGTCACTTCACTTCGCCTCCTCACCTTATCTAACCTCACACATTTCACGTCACCCCACCTCACCTCAATTCCTCACCTCACCTCAACTCACCCCATCTCCTCACCTCATCCGAACTCCTCACTTAACCTAACCTCTCTCCTTTCCTCACTCACCTCAATTCGTCACCTCACCTTTAACTCACTTTACTCTCTCACCTCACATCATGTAATTCCTCACTTCACCACCTCACCTCGCCTCACCTCCACACCTCATGTCAGCTCACTCACCATAACTCAATTCCTCATTTCACTTCTCACCTCAATTCACTCTCTTCACCTCACCTCACTCATATCACATCACTTCAATTCCTCACCACACCACCTCACCTCATCTCCTCACATCACCTCCCACCTCAATTCCACAACTCACCCACCTCACTTCAACTAAGTTCCTCACCCCACCTCCCTTCACCTCACCTCCCCTTCACACCTAACGACACTTCACTCACGTCACCTCAATTCCTCACCTCACACCCTCACCTCACATCAATTCACTTCTTCACCTCACCTCACCTCATCTTCTCACCTCACCTCACATCACGTCACTCACTTCAACTCAGTCATCTCAAATCACCTCAATTCCTCAACCCACCTCCTCATCCCCTCAGCTCAGCTCACCTCACTTAACCTCACTCACATCACCTCAAATCTTCACCTCACATGCTAACCTGTCACTTCACATCCTCCTCCAAACACTCACTTCATTTCACCTCACATCATCTCAATCCTCACCTCACACTTCCTCGTCTCACCTCCTCACCTCACCTCAACACACCTCACGTAACCTCACCTCACTTAAATTCCTCACCTCACCACCTCACCTCAACTCCAAACCACATGTCACCTCATTCACCTCACCTCACTTCCTCACCTCACTCACCTCACCTCAATTCAATTCCTTTCCTCACCTCCTCACATCACCTCACCTCATCTAAGCCAATTCAGCTCACTCACCTCAACTCACGTCATTCTTCACCTCACACCACCTCACCTCCTCACCTCACCTCACCTCCCACACTTCACCTCAACTCACAACACCTTAATTCCTCACCTAACCTCCTCACCCAATCTCACCTCAATTCCTCATCTAAGTTTACCTCATCACACCGACCCTCGCCTCAATTCATCACCTCACCACACCTCATCTCCTCACTTCAGCTCACCACCTCACCTAACCTCACTTATTCCACTCAACTCATTCAATTCCTCACCTCACCTGCTCACTTCAAGTCACCTCACCTCCTCCTCAAATCACTCACTTCATTTCACGTCACTCACCTCACATCTAAATCACCTCACCACACTTCCTCACCTCACCTATTCACCTCAACTCACCTCATTTCCTCACCTCACCTCATGTCACCACACCTCACTTAAATTCCACAACTAACCACATCACCTCACATAACCTCCACAAAACATGTCACCTAATTCAACTCAGAATTCCTCACCTCACTCACCTCACCTCACTCCACCTCATATCCTTCACCACACCTCACAATTCCTCACCTCACCACTTCACCCCTCACCTCACCATACACACCTCAATTACTCACCTCACCACACTCACCTCACCTCCTCACCTCAGCTCAACTCCATACCTGTCACTTCATTCTCCCCACCTCAAATCCTCACTTCACATCCTCAACTCAACTCACCTCACTCACCCTCATTTCCTCACCTAACCTCAACTCCTCACCTCACCTCCCTTCCGCACCCACTTCCTCACATCACCTCCTTTCACCTCACCACTCTCAACTCATCTCCCTTCTTCAACTCACCTCACTTCCACTTCTCAGCACACCTCACCTCCTCACCTCACCTCACTCTCCTCAATCACCACACCTCACTATTCCTCACCTAAATCACCGCACATCACAATACCTCAACTAACCACTCCTCATCTCCTCAGGTCCACTCACCTCACCTCACCCCACGTCACCTCAACTCAATTCCTCACCTCACTTCACCTATTCACCACACCTCAACTCACTCAGCTCACCTCACTTCAACTAACCTCACCTCATCTCACGTCACCTCACCTCCCTTCACCTCACCTCAATTCCTCACCTAACGTCACCTCAACTCACCTCATTTTACTTCAACTCACCTAACCTCACCTTCTCACCTCACTTAACACCTCACCTCACGCACCTCAAATCCTCACCTCAATTCACCTCCTCACATCACCTCACCTTGCTCACTTCAACCCACCTCACTCACCTCAACTTACATCAATTCGTCAACTCACCTCCTCCTCATCTCGTCACTTTCTCTATTAACCACACCAAATCGTCTCACCTCACCTCACCTCACTCACTTTACCTCACCTCACCTAAATACCTCACCACACCTTACCCCAACTCATCTAAACTCAACCCACCTCCTCACCTCACCTCACCCCACTCCAATTCAACTCACATCACATCACCTCAATCCTCACCTCACCTCCTCACCTCACCTCAGCTACATACCTGTAAGCTCACGTCAATCAACTCACCTCATATCAATTCCTCCCCTCAACTCCTTACCTCACGTCAACTCACGAGTGATCTCAAGTCCTAACCTCACCTCCTCATCTCACCTCACTTGACCTCCAAAACACACACCTCACTCACTTCACCTCACCTCACTTACCTCACCTCACTTCTTCACCACAATGCACCTCATCTCACCTCACTCACCTAACCAAGCCTCAATTCCTCATCTCACCACATCACCTCCTCACCACACCAGGCCTCATTAACCTAACCTCACCTCAATTCCTACTTCTCCACCTACCTCACCTCACCTCACTCCCCACACCTCACCTCAATTGCTCACCCCATCTCCTCACCTCCTTAAATTACCTCGCTTCAACTCAGCCTCTTCATCTCACTCACCTCAAAACACGTCAGTCTTCACCTCACACCACTTCACCTCCTCACTTCAACTCACCTCCCACACTTCTCCTCACCTCACCACAACTTAATTCCTCACCTAAACTCCTCACCCCAACTCACCTACTCACTTCCTCAAAGTTCACATCATCACACCACACCTCGCCTCAATTCCTCATATCACCTCACCTCAACTCTTCACACCTCACCTCCACACCTCATGTCATCTCACTCACCTCAACTCAAATCCTCACCTCATTTCCTCACCTCAACTCAGTTACCACACCTCATGTCCTAAACTCACCTCACCTCATTTTCCACCTCACCTCACCTCACTTCCCTTCATCTCACCTCAATCACTCCACTTTACCACACTCACATCAATACCTCACCTCAAATCCTTAACTCACCTCACCTCATTCACCTCACCTCACCTAATTCCCCACCTCACCTCACCTCACCTCAATCACCTCACTCAACTCAAATCAATTCCTTACATCACTTCCTCAAATCTCCTCCTCACATCACCTCACCTCCAGTATTCACCTCACCACTCATCAGTTCACTCACTTCACCTTTCCTTACTCAACTCAAATCACTTCCTCACCTCACCTCCGCTCACCTCCACACCTAACCACACGTAACTCACATCATTCAATTCCTCACCTTAGCTGCTCACCTCCTCGTCACATCAATTCCTCCTCAAATGACCCAGGTCACTTCACCTCACTCACCTCACCTCACCTCAATCCTCACCTCAGCTCACCTCCTCACCTCACCTCCCACACTTCACCTCACCTCAACTCAATTCCTCAACACATGTCATCTCAACTCCTCCTCAACTCACCTCCAAACCTCATGTAACCTCACTCACCTCACATCCTCACCCCACCTAACTTCACTCACCTCCCCTCAATTCCTCTCCTCACCTCAACTCTTCATCTCCTCACAGCTCACCTACTCATCTAATCTCACTCACTTTACCCAACTCATTCAATTCAACCCATGTGCTCACTTCCTCATGTCACCTCACTCACTTCACTTCCCTTCAATTAACCTCGAATCATTGGATGTCACCTCACCTCACCTCACTCACTTCACCTCACCTCACCTCAATTCCTCACATTACCTCACCTCAACACCTCACCTCACCTCAACTCCACAACTTATGTCACTTCACCTCATATCATTTCATCATGTCTCCTATCATCATCATCTCACCTCATCTCACCTCGCTTCAACTTATCCTCTCATGCCAACTCACCTCACCTCACTTCACCTCATACCTCATATCACTTCAAAATTCACTCAACCTCACTTCACCCAATGACATCACCTCTGTGAACTCACCTCAATTCCTCAACTCCGTACCTCACCTCAACCACCACACACTCACAATTCTCACCTCCTTACTTCCTCACCACACCTCACCTCCACAACAAATGTCATCCCACTGAAGTCACCTTAATTCCTCGCCTCTCTCCCTCACCTCACCTCCTCACCTCACATCAACTCACTTCCTCACCTCACCTCACCTCATCTCTCTTCTGCGCACCTCAAATAACCTCACTCACATCACCTCAATTCCTCACCTCTCCTCACCTCATCTCACCTCTACCCTCAACTCACCTCATTCAATTCCTCACTTCACCTGCTCACGTCCTCATGTCAACTCCCCTCATCCTCAAATCACTCACTTCACTTTTCCTCCGCCACCTCACCTCACCTCCAGAACACGTAACCTCACTCTCCTCACCACAATTCCTCAACTCACTTCCTCACCACACCTCACATCACTTGAATTCCTCACCTACAACCTCACCTACACTCAATTCCACAACTGTCACCTTACCTCACCTCAATTCCACACCTCACTTCCTCACTCACCTCACCACACCTCATCTTCCCAGCTCACCCCATCTCCCTTATTTCACATCACCTCACCTCAATTCCTCTCCTTACCTCACCTCCTGTCACCTCAAATCCTCACCTCACATCACTTCACTCACATCGCCTTTCCTCAAACCTCACCTCACCTCACTACCTCACCTCACCTTCCACGTCACCTCACACACTTCACCTCTCGTCACTCACCTCACCCCAATTCCTCACTTCACCTCCTCACCTCACATCACCTCCTCACCTAACATTACATTACTCACCTCACCTTAATTCCTCACCTCCTCATTTCTAATCTCTTCTCAACTCAGTCACTTCACTTCAGCTCCTCACCTTACCTAACCTCACTCATTTCACGTCACCCCACCTCACCACAATTCCTCACCTCACCTCAACTCACCACATCTCCTCACCTCACCCGAACTCCTCACTTCACCTCACCTCACTCCTTACATACTCACCTCAATTCCTCACCTCACCTTTAACACCCTTCACCTCTCTCACCTCACATCATCTAATTCCTCACTATGACACCTCACTTAGCCTCACGTCCACTCCTCATGTCAGCTCACTCACCATAACTCAATTCCTCATTTCACTTCCTTACCTCAATTCACTCACTTCACCTCACCTCACTCATATCACCTCACTTCAATTCCTCACCGCACCACCTCACCTCATCTCCTCACCTAACCTCCCACATCAATTCCACAACTCACCCACCTCACCTCACCTCAGTTCTCAACTCACCTCACTTCGCCTCACCTCTCATTCACAACTAACGACAGTTCACTCACGTCACCTCAATTCCTCACCTCACTCCCCCACCTCACATCAACTCACTTCCTCACCTCACCTCACCTCATCTTCTCACCTCACCTCACATCACGTCACTCACTTCAACTCAGTCATCTCACCTCACCTCAATTCCTCACCTCACCTACTCATCCCCTCAGCTCAGCTCACATCACTTAACCTCACTCACATCACCTCAAATCCTCACCTCACATGCTAACCTGACACCTCACATCCTCCTCCAACACTCACTACATTTCACCTCACATCATCTCAATCCTCACCTCACCACACTTCCTCATCTCACCTCCTCACCTCACCTCAACACACCTCACGTAACCTCACCTCACCACACCTTAATTCCTCACCTAAACTCCTCACCCCACCTCACCTCACTTCCTCAACTAAGTTTACCTCATCACACCGAACCTCGCCTCAATTCCTCACCTCACCACACCTCATCTCCTCACTTCAGCTCACCACCTAACCTAACCTCACTTATTCCACTCAACTCATTCAATTCCTCACCTCACCTGCTCACTTCAAGTCACCTCACCTCCTCCTCAAATCACTCACTTCATTTCACGTCACTCACTTCACATCTAAATCACCTCACCACACATCCTCACCTCACCTACTCACCTCACTTCACCTCAATTCCTCACCTCACCTCATGTCACCACACCTTACTTAAATTCCTCAACTAACCACCTCACCTCACCTAACCTCCACAAAACATGTTACCTCATTCAACACACAATTCCTCACCACACTCACCTCACCTCACTCCACCTCACCTCACTCACCACACCTCACAATTCCTCACCTCACCACTTCACCCCTCACCTCACCATACACACCTCAATTCCTCACCTCACCACACTCACCTCACCTCCTCACCTCACCTCACTTCCAAACCTGTCACCTCATTCTCCTCACCTCGAATCTTCACTTCACATCCTCAACTCAACTCACCTCACTCACCCTCAGTTCCACACCTAAACTCAACCCCTCACCTCACATCCAAGCCTCATGTCAACTCACTCACCTCACCTCCCTTCTTCACCCACTTCCTCACATCACCTCCTTTCACCTCACCTCACTCACCTCACCTCCCTTCTTCAACTCACCTCACTTCCACTTCTCAGCACACCTTAACTCCTCACCTCTCCTCACTCACCTCAAACACCGCACCTCACAATTCCTCACCTCAATCACAGCACCTCACAATTCCTCACCTCACCACTCCTCATCTCCGCAGGTCCACTCACCTCACACCACCCCACGTCACCTCAACTCAATTCCTCACCTCACTCACCTCTTCACCACACCTCAGCTCACTCACCTCACCTCACTTCAAATAACCTCACCTCATCTCACGTCACCTCACCTCACTTCACCTCACCTCAATTCCTCACCTAACGTCACCTCAACTCACCTAATTTATTTCAACTCACCTCACCTCACTTTCTCACCTCACTTCACACCTCACCACACGCACCTCAAATCCTCACCCAAATTCACCTCAAATCACCTCACTTCGCTCGCTTCAACCCACCTCACTCACCACAACTTACCTCAATATCTCACCTCACCTCCTCCTCATCTCTTCACTTTCTCTATTAACCTCCCCAAATGTTCTCACCTCACCTCACCTCACTCACTTTACCTCACCTCACCTAAATACCTCACCACACCTTACCCCAACCCATCTCACGTCAACCCAGCAACTCTCTTCCCCTCACCCCACTCAAATTCAACTCACATCACATCACCTCAATCCTCACCTCACCTCCTCACCTCACCTCAGCTACTCACCTGTCAGCTCACCTCAATCAACTCACCTCATTTCAATTCCTCATCTCAACTCCTTACCTCACGTCACCTCACAAGTTATCTCAATTCCTCACCTCACTTCCTCATCTCACCTCACGTGATCTCCAAAACTCACACCTCACTCACTTCACCTCACTTCACTTACCTCACCTCACTTCTTCACCACAATGCACCTCATCTCACCTCACTCACCTAACAAAGCCTCAATTCCTCATCTCACCACATCACCTCCTCACCACACCAGACCTCATTAACTCAACCTCACCTCAATTCCTACTTCTCCTCCTATCTAACCTCACCACACTCCCCAAACCTCACCTCAATTGCTCACCCCATCTCCTCAACTCCTCACATCACCTCACCTCAACACAGCCACTTAATTTCACACACCTCAACTCTCGTCAGCCTTCACCTCACAACACTTCACCTCCTCACCTCATCTCACATCCCACACTTCACCTCACCTCAACACACCTTAATTCCTCACCTAAACTCCTCACTCCAACACACCTCACCTCAATTCCTGAACTTAGTTCACCTCATCACAGCGCACTTCGCCTCAATTCCTCATCTAACCTCACCTCAACTCTTCACACCTCACCTCCACACATCATGTCATCTCACTCACCTCAACTCAAATCCTCACCTCACTTCCTCACCTCAACTCAGTTACCTCACCTCATGTCCTAAACTCACCTCACCTCATTACAACCTCACCTCAACTCCCCTCACTTCATTGCACCTCAATCACTCCACTTTAAAACACTAACATTAATTCTTCACCTCAAATCCTTAACTCACCTCCCCTCCTTCACCTCACCTCACCTAATTCCCCACCTCACCTCAACTCACCTCAATCACCTCACTCAACTCAACTCAATTACTTACATCACTTCCTCACCTCTCTTCCTCACATCAGCTCAGCTCCAGTCTTTGCCTCACCTCATATCAGTTCACTCACTTCACCTATCCTTACTCAACTCAAATCACTTCCTCACCTCACCTCCGCTCACATCCTCACCTAACCTCACCTCACTCACATCATTCAATTCCTCACCTTAGCTGCTCTCCTCCTCGTCACATCAATTCCTCCTCAAATCACTCAGGTCGCTTCACCTCACTCACCACACCTCACCTCAATCCTCACCTCAGCTCACCTCCTCACCTCACCTCACACACTTCACCTCACCTCAACTCAATTCCTCCACACACTCATCTCAACTCCTCCTCAACTCACCTGCAAACCTCATGTAACCTCACTCACCTCTCCTCCTCACCCCACCTAACCTCACTCACCTCACCTCAATTCCTCACCTCACCTCACCTCTTCATCTCCTCACAGCTCACTTACTCATCTAATCTCACTCACTTCACCCAACTCATTCAATTCAACACATGTGCTCACTTCCCCATGTCACCTCACTCTCTTCACTACCCTTCAACTAACCTCGAATCATCGGACGTCACCTCAACTCACCTCACTCACTTCACCTCACCTCATCTCAATTCCACACATTACCTCCCCTCAACTCCTCACCTCACCTCAACTCCACACCTTATGTCACCTCACCTCACCTCATTTCATCAGCTCTCCTAACATCATCATCTCACCTCATCTCACCTCGCTTCATCTTATCCCCTCATGTCAACTCACCTCACCTCACTTCACCTCATACCTCACATCACCTCAATACTCACTCAAACCCACTTCCCCCAATGATATCAACTCTGTGACCTCCCCTCAATTCCTCACCTCCGTACCTCACCTCACCCACCACACACTCACAATTCTCACCTCCTGACTTCCTCACCTCACCTCACCTACACACCAAATATCACTTCAATGAACTCACTTTAATTCCTCGCCTCTCTCCCTCACCTCCACTCACCTCATATCAACTCACTTCCTCACCTCACCTCACCTCATCTCACTTCCGTGCACCTAAAATAACCTCACTCACATCACCTCAATTCCTCACCTCACCACACCTCATCTCCTCACTTCAGGTCACCACCTCACCTAACCTCTTATTGCACTCAACTCATTCAATTCCTCACCTCACCTGCTCACTTCAAATCACCTCACCTCCTCCTCAATTCACTCACTTCATTTCACGTCACTCACCTCACATCTAATCACCTCACAACACTTCCTCACCTCACCTACTCACCTCACCTCACCTCAATTCCTCACCTCACCTCATGTCACCACACCTCACTTAAAATCCTCAACTAACCACCTCACCTCAACTAATCTCCACAAAACATGTCACCTCATTCAACTCACAAATCCTCACCTCACTCACCTCACCTCACTCCACCTCACCTCACTCAACACACCTCACAATTCTTCACCTCACCACTTCACCCCTCACCTCAACATACACACCTCAATTCCTCACCTCACCACACTCACCTCACTCCTCACCTCACCTCACCTCCATACCTGTCACTTCATTCTCCCAACCTCAAATCCTCACTTCACAACCTCAACTCAACTCACCTCACCTACCCTCAGTTCCTCTCCTAACCTCAACACCTCACCTCACCTCCCTTCCTCACCCACTTCTTCACATCACCTCCTTTCACCTCACCTCACTCACCTCACCTCACTTCTTCATCTCACCTCACTTCCACTTCTCAGCACACCTCACTGCCTCACCTCACCACATTCTCCTCAATCACCACACCTCACAATTCCTCAGCTCATTCACCGCACCTCACAATTCCTCAACTAACCACTCCTCATCTCCTCAGGTCCACTCACCTCACCTCACCCCATGTCACCTCAACTCAATTCCTCACCTCACTTCACCTCTTCACCACACCTCAACTCACTCACCTCACCTCACTTCAACTAACCTCACCTCATCACACGTCACCTCACCTCCCTTCACCTCACCTCAATTCCTCACCTAACGTCACCTCTACTCACCTCATTTTACTTCAACTTACCACAGCTCACCGTCTCACCTCACTTCACACCTCACCTCACGCATCTCAAATACTCACCTCAATTCACCTCCTCACATCACCTCACTTCTCTCACTTCAGCCCACCTCACTCACCTCACCTTACCTCAATTCCTCACCTCAACTCCTCCTCCTCTCTTCACTTTCTCTATTAACCTCACCAAATATTCTCACCTCACCTCACCTCACTCACTTTACCTCACCTCAACTAAACACTTCACCACACCTTACCCCAAATCATCTCACGCCAACCCACCTCCTCACCTCACTTCACCCCACTCCAGTTCATCTCACATCACATCACTTCAATCCTCACCTCACCTCCTCACGTCACCTCAGCTACTTACCTGTCAGATCACCTCAATCAACTCACCTCATGTCAATTCCTCACCTCAACTCCTTAACTCACATCACCTCACCAGTGATCTCAATTCCTAACAACCCCTCCTCATCTCACCTCACGTGACCTCCAAAATCCACACCTCACTCACTTCACCTCACCTCACTTACCTCACCTCACTTCTTCACCACAATGCACCTCATCTCATCTCACTCACCTAACCAAGCCTCAATTCCTCATCTAAACACATCATCTCCTCACCACACCAGACCTCATTAACTCAACCTCACCTCAATTCCTACTTCTCCTCCTACCTCACCTCACCTCACTCCCCACACTTCACCTCAATTGCTCACCCCAACTCCTCTACTCTTCACATCACCTCACCTCAACTCAGCCACTTCACCTCACTCACCTCAACTCACGTCAGTCTTCACCTCAACCACTTCAACTCCTCACCTCAACTCACCGCCCACAACTCACCTCACCTCACCACAACTTAATTCCTCACATAAACTCCTCACCCCAACTCTCCTCACCTCAATTCCTCAACTAAGTTCACCTCATCACACCGCACCTCGCCTCAATTCCTCATCTCTCCTCACCTCAACTCTTCACACCTCACCTCCACACCTCATGTCATCTCACTCACCTCAACTCAAATCCTCACCTCACTTCCACACCTCACCTCAGCCACCTCACCTCATGTCCTAACCTAACCTCACCTCATTTTCCACCTCACCTCACCTCACCTTCATCTCACCTCAATTACTCGACTTTACCTCACTCACCTCAATTCCTGACCTCAAATACTTAACTCACCTCACGTCACTTCACCTCATACCTCACATTACCTCAATCCTCACTCAACCCCACTTCCCCCAATGACATCACCTCTGTGACCTCACCTCAATTCCTCACCTCCGTACCTCACCTCACCCACCGCACACTCACAATTCTCACCTCCTGACTTCTCAACTCACCTCACCGCCACACCAAATGTCACTTCACTGAACTAACCTTAATTACTCGCCTCTCTCCCTCACCTCACATCCTCACCTCACATAAACTCACTTCCTCACCTCACCTCACCTCATCTCTCTTCTGCGCACCTCAAATAACCTCACTCACATCACCTCAATTCACCTCACCTCACTTCATCTCACCTCCTCTAAACTCAAATCACTCACCTCATTCAATTCCTCACTTCACCTGCTCACCTCCTCACGTTAACTCCCCTCCTCCTCAAATCACTCACTTCACTTTGCCTCACCCACCTCACCTCACCTCCAGAACACGTCACCTCACTCTCCTCACCACAATTCCTCAACTCACTTCCTCACCTCACCTCACCCACTTGGATTCCTCACCTCACCACCTCACCTCCACTCAATTCCACACCTGTCACCTCACCTCATCACAATTCCTCAATTCACGTCCTCACTCACCTCACCACACCTCATCTTCCCAGCTCACCTCATCTCCCCTTACTCAATTCACATCACCGCACCTCATTTAATATCGTTACCTCACCTCCTGTCACCTCAAATACTCACCTCACAGCAAATCACTCACCTCGCATTACCTCAATCCTCACCTCACCTCACTACCTCACCTCACTACTTCACCTCACCTCCCACGTCACCTCACACACTTCACCTCACCTCACTCACCTCACCTCAATTCCTCAATTCAATTCCTCACCTCACCTCACCTCCTCACCTCACATCACATTACTCACCTCACCTCAATTCCTCACCTCCTCATTTCAAATCTCTTCTCAACTAAGTCACTTCACTTCACCTCCTCACCTTACCTAAACTCACTCATTTCACGTCACCCGACCTCACCTCAATTCCTCACCTCACCTCAAGTCACCCCATCTCGTCACCTCACCAGAACTCCTCACTCCACCTCACCTCACTCCTTACCTCACTCACCTCAATTCCTCACCTCACTTTAAACACACTTCACCTCACTCACCTCACATCATCTCATTCCTCACTTCACCGCCTCACCTCGCCTCACCTCCACACCTCATGTCAGCACAATCACCATACCTCAATTCCTTATCTCACTCCCTCACATCAAGTCACTCACTTCACCTCACGTCACTCATATCACCTCACTTCAATTCCTCACCACACCACCTCACCTCATCTCCTCACTTCACCTCCCACCTCAATTCCACAACTCACCCACCTCACCTCACCTCAGTTCCTCACCTCACCTCACTTCACCTCACCTAACCTTCACAACTAATGTCACTTCACTCATGTCACCTCAATTCCTCACCTCACTCCCTCACCTCACATCAACTCACTTCCTCACCTCACCTCACCTCATCTTATCACCACACCTCATATCACGTCACTCACTTCAACTCAGTCATCTCACCTCACCTCAATTCCTCACCTCACCTCCTCATCCCCTCAGCTCAGCTCACCTCACTTAACCTCACTCACATCACCTCAAATACTCACCTCACATGCTAACCTCACATCACCTCACATCCACCTCCAAACACTTCATTTCACTTCACATCATCTCAATCCTCACCTCAATTCACTTCCTCATCTCACCTCCTCACCTCACCTCACCTCAACTCAACACACCTCACGTAACCTCACCTCACTTAAATTCCTCACCTCACCATCTCACCTCACCTCCACACTACATGTCACCTCATTCACCTCACCTCAATTTCTCACCTCACTCACCTCCCCTCACTTCAATTCCTCACCTCATCTCCTCACCTAACCTCAATCACCTCATTAATTCCTCACCTCACCTGCTCACTTCTTCTCGTCACATCACTTCCTCCTCAAATAACTCACTTCACTTCACCTCACCTCAATTCTCACCTCACCTCATTTCTTCACCTCACCTCACTCACCTCACCTCAATTCCTAACCTCACTTCACCTTATCACCTCACCTCACCTCACTCACCTCAACTAACTTCAACTAACCTCACCTCATCTCACGTCAACTCGCCTCACTCACTTCACCTCCCCTCACCTCAATTCCTCACCTAACATCACCTCAACTGCTCACCTCATTTCACCTCAATTCATTTTACTTCAAATCACCTCACCTCACCTTCTCACCTCACTTCACAACTCACCTCACTCACCTCAAATCCTCACATCAGTTCACCTCCTCACATCACCTCACTTCGCTCGCTTCACCTCACCTCACTCACCTCACCTTACCTCAATTCCTCTCCTCACTTCTCATCACTTCTATGCACCTCATCTCACCTCACTCACCAAACATAAACTGAATTCATCTCACCTCCTCACCTACTCACCTCACCTCTTCACCTCACCTCAACTCCTCACTGCTTCTCACCTCACCTCACCTCACTCACTTAACCTCACCTAAGTCACCTCACCTCACCTCAATTCCTGACCTCACCTCACCTGTTCACCTCAGCACACCTCATCTCAAGTCAACTCTCACCTACCCTAACCTCAAAACCTCACCACACTTCCTCACCTCACTCACCTCAAATCACTTCAATTCCTATCCTCACATCCTCACATCACCTCACGTCAACTCAGCCACTTCACCTCACTCACCTCATGTCAGTCTTCACTCCACACCACCTCATCACAACTCACCACCCACAATTCACCTCACCTCACCACACCTTAATTCCTTACCTAATCTCCTCACCCTAACTCACCTCACCTCACTTCCTCAACTAATTTCACCTCATCACTCCGGACCTCGCCTCAATTCCTCATCTCACACCACCTCAACTCTTAACACCTCATCTCCACACCTCATGTCATCTCACTCACCTCAACTCAAAACCTCACCTCACATCCTCACCTCACCTCAGTCACCTCACCTCATGTCCTAAAGTCACCTCACATCATTTTGACCTCACCTCACCTCACCTCCCTTCATCTCACCTCAATCACTCCACTTTACCTCACTCACCCCAATTCCTCACCTCAAATCCTTAACTCACCTCACCTCATTCACTTCACCTCACCTAATTCCTCACCTCACCTCACGTCAATTACCTCACTCAACTCACCCCAATTCCTTACATCACTTCCTCACTTCTCCTCCTCACATCACCTCACCTCAAGTCTTCACCTCTCCTCATATCAGTTCACTCACTTCCCATATCCTTAGTCAACTCAAATCACTTCCTCACCTCACCTCCACTCACATCCTCACCTAACCTCACCTCACTCACATCATTCAATTCCTCACCTTAGCTTCTCACCTCCTCGACACATCAATTCTTCTTCAAATCACTCAGTTGACTTAACGTCACTCACCTCACCTCACCTCAATCCTCACCTCAGCTCACCTCCTCACCTCACATCACTCACTTCACCTCCCCTCACCTCAATTCCTCACCACATGTCATCTCAACTCCTCAACTCACCTCCAAACCTCAAGTAACCTCACTGACCTCACCTCCTCACCCCACCTAACCTCACTCACCTCACCTCAATACATCAACTTACCTCACCTCTTCTCACCTCACCTCACTCACTTCCTCACCTCACCTCAGTCACCTCACTTCATGTCCTAAACCCACCTCACCTCATTTTCCTCCTCCCCTCACATCACCTCATTTTTTCAAATCACCTATCATCATCTCACCTCATCTCACCTCGCTTCAACTTATCCCCGCATGTCAATTCACCTCACCTCAATTCACACACCTCACATCACCTCAATCCTCACTCAACCCCACTTCCCCCAATGACATCACCTCTGTGACCTCACCTCAAATCTTCACCTCACCTACAGTACACACACAATTCTCACCTACTCAATTTCTCCAATTACCTGACCTCCACAACATATGTCACTTCACTGACCTCACCTTAATTCCTCGCCTCTCTCCCTCACCTAACCTCCTAACCTCACATCAACTCACTTCCTCACCTCACATCACCTCACTTCTGCGCACCTCAAATAACCTCACTCACATCACCTCAATTCCTCACCTCACCTCAGCTCATCTCACCTACTCTAACCTCACCTCACTCACCTCATTCAATTCCTCACTTCACCTGCTCACCTAATCACGTCAACTCCCCTCCTCCTCAAATCACTCACTTCACTTTTCCTCACACACCTCATCTCACCTCCACAACATGTTACCTCACTCACCTCACCTCAATTCCTCAACTCACTTCCTCACCTCACCTCTCCTCACTTGAATTTCTCACCTCACAAACTCACCTCCCCTCAATTCCACACCTGTCAACTCAACTCACCTCAATTCCTCACCTCACTTCTTCACTCACCTCACCACACCTCATCTTCAAAGTTCAACTCATATCACCTTGCTCACTTCACATCACCTCACCTCAATTCCTCTCCTTACCTCATGTCCTGTCATCAAAACTTTTCAACTCACTTTACATCACTCACCTCGCCTTACCACAATCCTCACAACTCCTCCTCATCTCGTAACTTTCTCTATTACACTCACCAAAACTTCTCACCTCACCTCACCTCACCCACTTTATCTCACCTCACTTAAATACCTCACCACACCTTACCCCCACTCATCTCACGTCAACCCACCTCCTCACCTCACCTCACCCCACTCCAATTCACCTCACATGAAATCACCTCAATCCTCACCTCACCTCAGTTACTTACTTGTCAGCTCACCTCAATCAACTCACCTCATGTCAATTCCTCACCTCAACTCCTTACCTCACATCACCTCACCAGTGAACTCAATTCCTCACCTCACCTCCACATCTCACCTCACGTGACCTCCAAAACTCACACCTCTCTCACTTCAGCTCACCTCAGTTAACTCACCTCACTTCTTCACCACAATGCACCTCATCTCACCTCACTCACATAACCAAGCCTAAATTCCTTATCTCACCACATCACCTCCTCACCACACCAGACCTCATTAACTCAACCTCACCTCAATTCCTACTTCTCCTCCTACCTCACCTCGCCTCACTCCCCACACCTCACCTCAATTGCTCACCCATCTCCTCATCTCCTCACATCACCTCCCCTCAAATCAGCCGCTTCATCTCACTCACCTCAACTCACGTCAGTCTTCACCTCACACCACTTCACCTCCTCACCTCAACCCTCTTCCCACACTTCACCTCACCTCACCACACCTTAATTCCTCACCTAAATTCCTCACCCCAACTCACCTCTCCTCACTTCCTCAACTAAGTTCACCTCATCAGACCGCACCTCGCCTCAATTCCTCATCTCACCTCACCTCAACTCTTCACACCTCACCTACACACCTCATGTCATCTCACTCACCTCAACTCAAATCCTCACCTCACTTCCTCACCTCACCTCAGTTACCTCACCTCATGTCCTAAACTCACCTCACCTCATTTTCCACCTCACCTCACCTCACCTCCCTTCATCTCAACTAAATCACTCCACTTTACCACACTCACATCAATTCCTCACCTCAAATCCTTATCTCACCTCACCTCATTCACCTCACCTCACCTAATTCCCCACCTCACCTCACCTCACCACAATCACCTCACTCAACTCACCTGAATTCCTTACATCACTTCCTCACCTCTCCCCCTCACATCACCTCACCTCCAGTCTTCACCTCACCTCACATCAGTTCACTCAATTCCCCTATCCTTACTCAACTCAAATCACTTCCTCACCTCACCTCCTCTCAACTCCTCACCTAACCTCACGTCACTCACATCATTCAATTCCTCACCTTAGCTACTCACCTCATCGTGACATCAATTCTTCCTCAATGCACTCAGGTCACTTCACCTCACTCACCTCACCTCACCTCAATCCTCACCTCAGGTCACCTCCTCACACATCCTCCCACACTGCACCTCACCTCAACTCAATTCCTCAACACATGTCATCCTAACTCCTCCTCAACTCACCTCCAAACCTCATGTAACCTCACTCACCTCACCTCCTCACCCCACCTAACCTCACTCACCTCACCACAATTCCTCACCACACCTCACCTCTTCATCTCCTCACAGCTCACCTACTCATCTAATCTCACTCACTTCACCCAACTCATTCAATTCAACACATGTGCTCACGTCCACATGTCACCTCACTCACCTCACTTCCCTTCAACTAACCTCGAATCATCGGACGTCACCTCAACTCACCTCACTCACTTCACCTCACCTCACCACAATTCCTCACATTACATCACCTCAACTCACCTCACCTCAACTCCACAATTATGTCAACTCACCTCACCTCATTTCATCAGCTCTCCTAACATCATCATCTCACCTCATCTCACCTCACTTAAACTTATCCCCTCATGTCAACTCACCTCACCTCGCTTCACCTCATACCTCACATTACCTCAATACTCACTCAAACCCACTTCCCGCAATGACATCACCTCTGTGACATCACCTCAATTCCTCACCTCCGTACCTCAACTCACCCACCACACACTCACAATTCTCACCTCCTGACTTACTCACATCACCTCAACTCCACACCAAATGTCACTTCACTGAACTCACCTAAATTCCTCGCCTCTCTCCTTCACCTCACCTCCTCTCCTCACATCAACTCACTTCCTCACCTCACCTCACCTCATCTCACTTCATTGCACCTCAAATAACCTCACTCACATCACCTCAATTCATCACCTCTCCTCCCCTCATCTCACCTCTAACCTCAACTCACTCACCTCATTCATTTAATCACTTCACCTGCTGACATCCTCACGTCAACTCCACTCCTCCTCAAATCACTCACTTCACTTTTCCTCAGCCACCTCACCTCACCTCCAGAACATGTCACCTCACTCTCCTCACCACAATTCCTCAACTCACTTCCTCACCTCAACTCACCTCACTTGAATTCCTCACCTCACCACCTCACCTCCCCTCAATTCCACACCTGTCACCTCACCTCACCTCAATTCCTCACCTCACCTCCTCTTCCTCTCAGCTCAGCTCACCTCACTTAACCTCACACACATCACCTCAAATACTCACCTCACATGCTAACCTCTCGTCACCTCACATCCTCCTCTAAACACTCACTTCATTTCACCTCACTTCATCTCAAACCTCACCTCACTTCACTTCCTCATCTCACCTCCTCACCTCACCTCACCTCACCTCAACACCTTACGTAACCTCACCTCACTTAATTTCCTCACATTACCACCTCACCTCACCTCACCACATATCTACTCATTCACGTCACCTCACTTTCTCACCTCACTCACCTCCCCTCACTTCAATTCCTCACCTCATCTCCTCACCTAACCACAATCACCTCATTAATTCCTCACCTCACCTGCTCACTTCTTCTCGTCACATCATTTCCTCCTCAAATAACTCACTTCACTTCACCTCACCTCAATCCTCACCTCACCTCATTTTTCACATCACCTCACTCACCTCACCTCAATTCCTAACCTCACTTCACCTCCTCACCTCACCTCACCTCACTCACCTCAAATAACTTCAACTGACCTCACCTCATCTCACGTCACCTCGCCTCACTCACTTCACCTCACCTCACCTCAATTCCTCACCTAACATCACCTCAACTGCTCACCTCATTTCACCTCAATTCATTTTACTTCAAATCACCTCACCTCAGCTTCTCACCTAACTTCAGAACACAGCTCACTCACCTCAAATCCTCACATCATTTCACCTCCTCACATCACCTCACTTCGTTTTCTTCACCTCACCTCACTCACCTCACCTTACCTCAATTCTTCTCCTCACTTCTCTTCACCTCTATGCACCTCATCTCACCTCACTCACAAAACATAACCTGAATTCATCTCACCTCCTCACCTACTCACCTCAACTCTTCACCTCTCCTCAACTCCTCACTGCATCTCACCTCACCTCACCTCACTCACTTTACCTCACCTCAATCACCTCACCTCACCTCAATTCCTGACCTCGCCTCACCTGTTCACCTGAGCACACCTCATCTCAAGTCAACTCTCACCTAACCTAACCTCAAAACCTCACCTCACTTCCTCACCTCACTCACATCAAATCACTTCAATTCCTCTCCTCACATCCTCACATCTCCTCACCTCAACTCAGCAACTTCACATCACTCACCTCAACTCATGTCAGTCTTCACCCCACACCACCTCATCTCAACTCACCTACCACAATTCACCTCACCTCAATGCACCTTAATTCCTCCCCTAAACTCCTCACCCCAACTCACCTCACCTCACTTCCTCAACTAATTTCACTTCATCACACTGCACCTCGCCTCTATTCCTCATCTCACCTCACCTCCACTCTTCACACCTCATCTCCACACCTCTTGTCATCTCACTCACTTCAAATCAAATCCTCACCCCACTTCCTCACCTCACCTCAGTCAGCTCACCTCATGTCCTAAACTCACCTCACCTCATTTTCCACCTCACCTCACCTCACCTGCCTTCATCTCACCTCAATAACTCCACTTTACCTCACTCACCTCAATTCCTCACCTCAAATACTTAACTCAACTCACCTCATTCACTTCACCTCACCTAATTACTCACCTCACCTCAATCACCTCCCTCAACTCACCTCAATTTCTTACATCACTTCCTCACCTCTCCTCCTCACATCTCCACACCTCAAGTCTTCACCTCTCCTCAACTCACCTCAATCACTTCACCTCACCTCACCTCAATTCCTCACAACATGTCATCTCAAATCCTCCTCAACTCTCCTCCAAACCTCATGTAACCTCATTCAGCTCACCTCCTCACCCCACCTAACCTCACTCACCTCACCTCAATACCTCAACTTACCTCACCTCTACTCACATCACCACACTCACTTCCTCACCTCACCTCAGTCACCTCACCTCATGTCTTAAACCCACCTCACCTCATTTTCCTCCTCACCTAACCTCACCTCATTTTTTCAACTCACGTAACATCATCATCTCACCTCATCTCACCTCGCTTCAACTTATCCCCTCGTGTCAACTCACCTCACCTCAATTCACATACCTCACATCACCTCAATCCTCAATCAACCCCACTTCCCCCAATGACATCACCTCTGTGACCTCACCTCAAATCTTCACCTCACCCACGGCACACACACAATTCTCACCTCCTCAATTTCTCACCTCACCTGACCTCCACAACAAATGTCACTTCACTGACCTCACCTTAATTCCTCGCCTCTCTCCCTCACCTAACCTCCTCACCTCACATCAACTCACTTCCTCCCCTCACATCACCTCACTTCTGTGCACCTCATATAACCTCACTCACATCACCTCAATTCCTCACCTCACCTCACCTCATCTCACCTACTCTAACCTCACCTCACTCACCTCATTCAATTCCTCACTTCACCTGCTCACCTCCTCAGGTCAAATCCCCTCCTCCTCAAATCAATCAATTCACTTTTCCTCACACACCTCATCTCACCTCCACAACACGTCACCTCACTCACCTCACCACAATTCCTCAACTCACTTCCTCAACTCACCTCTCCTCACTTGAATTTCTCACCTCACCACGTCACCTCAACTCAATTCCACACCTGTCACCTCACCTCACCTCAATTCCTCACCTCACTGCTTCACTCTCCTCACCACACCTCATCTTCCCAGCTCACCTCATCTCCCCTTGCTCACTTCACATCACCTCACATCAATTCCTCTCCTTACCTCATGTCCTGTCACTTCAACTCCTCACCTCACTTTACATCACTCACCTCTCCTTACCACAATCCTCACCACACCTCCTCCTCATTTCGTATCTTTCTCTATTAACCTCACCAAATCTCACCTCACCTCAGCTCACTCACTTTACCTCACCTACCTAAATATCTCACCACACCTTACCCCACCTCATCTCACGTCAACGCACCTCCTCACCTCACCTCACCCCACTTCAATTCACCTCACATCACATCACCTCAATCCTCACCTCACCTCCTCACCTCACCTCAGCTACTTACTGGTCAGCTCACCTCAATCAACTTACCTCATATCAATTCCTCACCTCAACTCCTTACCTCACGTCACCTCACCAGTGATCTCAATTCCTCACCTCACCCCCTCATCTCACCTCACGTGACTTCCAAAACACACACCTCACTCACTTCACCTCACCTCACTTCTTCACCACAATGCACCTCATCTCACCTCACTCACTTAACCAAGCCTCTATTCCTCATCTCAACACATCACCTCCTCACCACACCAGACCTCATTAACTCAACATCACCTCAATTCCTACTTCTCCTCCTACCTCACCTCACCTCACTCCCCACACCTCACCTCAATTGATCACCCCATCTCCTCACCTCCTCAAATCACCTCACCTGAACTCAGCCACTTCCCTTCACTCACCTCAAATCACGTCAGTCTTCACCTCACAACACTTCACCTCCTCACCTCAACTCACTTCCCACACTTCACCTCACCTCACTGCACCTTAATTCCTCACCTAAACTCCTCACCGCAACTCACCTCACCTCACATCCTCAACTAAGTTCACCTCATCACAAAGCACCTCTCCTCAATTCCTCATCTCATCTCACCTCACTCTTCACACCTCACCACCACACCTCATGTCATCTCACTCACCTCCACTCAAATCCTCACCTCACTTCCTCACCTCACATCAGTCACCTCACCTCACGTCCTAAACTCACTGCACCTCATTTTCCACCTCACCTCACCTCACCTCTCTTCATCTCACCTCAATCACTCCACTTTAACACTCTCACATCAATTCCTCACCTCAAATGCTTAACTAAATTCACCTCATTCACCTCACCTCACCTAATTCCCCACCTCACCTCACCTCACCTCAATCACCTCACTCAAGTCTCCTCAATTCCTTACAGCACTTCTTCACCTCTCCTCCTCACATCACCACACCTCAGGTCTTCAGCTCACCTCACATCACTTCACTCACTTCACCTATCCTTACTCAACTCAAATCACTTCCTAACCTCACCTCTGCTCACCTCCTCACCTAACCTCACCTCACTCACATCATTCAATTCCTCACCTTAGCTGCTAAGCTCCTCGTCACATCAATTCCTCCTCAAATCACTCAGGTCACTTCACCTCACTCACCTCCCCTCACCTCAATCTTCACATAAGCTCACCTCCTCACCTCATCTCACACACTTCACCTCACCTCACCTCAATTCCTCACCACATGTCAACTCAACTCCTCCTCAACTCACCTCCAAACCTCATGTAACCTCACTCACCTCACCTCCTCACCCCACCTAAACTCAATCACCTCACCTCAATTCCTCAACTCACCTCACCTCTTCTCACCTCACTTGACTCAGTTCAACTCACCTCACCTCAACACCTAAACTCATGTCCTCTCACCTCACTTTACTCACTTCAGCTGACTCAACTCACCTAACCTCAACTCAATCCTCACCTCACCTCACCTCCTCTTCTCACCTCACCTCACCTCATCTCACCTCACTTCAACTCAATTCACCACAATTCCTAAGCTCACCTCACCTCACCCACTACACCTCACCCCACCTCAATTCCTCACCTCACCTCAGCTCTTCATCTCCTCACAGCTCACCTACTCATCTAATCTCACTCACTTCACCCAACTCATTCAATTCAATCCATGTGCTCACTTCCTCATGTCACCTCACTCACCTCACTTCCCTTCAATTAACCACGAATCATCGGACTTCAACTCACATCAACTCACTCACTTCACCTCACCTCACCCCAATTCCTCACATTACCTCACCTCAAATCCTCACCACACCCCAACTCCGCACCTTATGTCATCTCACTTCACCTCATTTCTTCAACTCACCTAACATCATCATCTCACCTCATCTCACCTCGCTTCAACTTATCCCCTCATATCAACTCACCTCACCTCACTTCACCTCATACCTCACATCACCTCAGTCCTCACTCAACCCCACTTCCCCCAATGACTTCACCTCTGTGACCTCACCTCAATTACTCACATCCTTACCACACCTCACCCTCTTCACACTCACAATTCTCACCTCCTCACTTCCTATCTTCACCGGACCTCCACACCAAATGTCACTTCACTGACCTAACCTTAATTCCTCGCCTCTCTCCCTCAACTCAACTCCTCACCTCACATCAACTCACTTCCTCAACTCACCTCACCTCACTTCTGTGCACCTCAATTAACCTCACTCACATCAACTCAATTCCACAACTCACCTCACCTCATCTCACATCTTCTAACCTCACCTCACCTACCTCATTCAATTCCTCACTTCACCTGCTCACCTCCTCATGTCAACACCCCTCCTCAAATCACTATAATCACTTTGCCTCACCCACCTCACATCCAGAAAACGTCACCTCACTACCCTCACCACAATTGCCCTACTCACTTCCTCACCTCACCTCACCTCACTTGAATTCCTCACCTCACCACCTCACCTCCCCTCAATTCCACACCTGTCACCTCACCTCACCTCAATTCCTCACCTCACATCCTCAGTCACCTAACCACACCTCATCTTCCCAGCTCACATCATCTCCCCTCACTCCACATCACCTCACATCAATTACTCTCCTTACCTCAACTCCTCATGTCACCTCAACTCCTCACCTCACTTCACATCACTCACCACGCCTTACATCAATCCTCATCTCACCTCACTTCCTCACCTCACCTCTTCTGTCACCTCACACAATTCACAACACATCACTCACATCACCTCAATTCCTCACTTCACTTCCTCACCTCACCTCACCTCCTCACCTCACATCACATTTCTCAACTCACCTCAATTCCTCACCTCCTCATATCAACTCACTTCTAAACTCGGTCATTTCACTTCACCTCCTCACCTTACCTAACCTCACTCACTTCACCTAACCCCACCTCAACTCAATTCCTCATCTCACTTCTTCACCTCACCTCTTCACCTAACCTCACCTCATTCATCTCAACTCACTTCTTCAACACACGTCACTTAATTTCCTCACATCACCTCACCTTACTCCTAAATCACTTCACCACACCTCACCTCACCTCCTAATCTCATGTCCACTCAGCTTACTTCACTTCACATAACCTCAATCCTGAACTCATCTCACCTCCACAAATGAGGTCATCTCCGTCACCTCATCTCAATTCCTCAACTCATCTCACATCCATGCCTCACCTCACTTCACACTCACCTCAATTCCTCATGTCTCCTCAATTCCTCAACTCTCCTCACCTCCACACTTAATGTCACTTCACTCACGTCACCTCAATTCCTCACCTCACCTCTTCACCTCACTCAACTCAATTCTTTACCACATGTCATCTCAACTCCTCCTCAACTCACCTCCAAATCACATGTAACCTCACTCACCTCACCTCCAACCTAATGTAACCTCTCGCACATCATATCCTCACCTCACCTATACTCACTCACTTCACCTCAATACCGCAACACACCTCACCTGTTCTCACCTCACCTCACCTCTTCTCACCTCACCTCACTCACTTCAACTCATCTCACCTCAATTCCTAAACATCTCCACTCACCTCACTTTACTCACTTCAACTCACTCACCTCACCTAACCTCAACTCATATCCTCACATTACCTCACCTCCTCTTCTCCCCTCACCTCACCTCATCTAACCTCACTTCAACTCAATTCACCACACTTCCTAAGCTCACCTCACCTCACCCACTACACCTGACCTCACCTCAATTCCTCACCTCACGTCACATCTTCATCTACTCACAGCTCACCTACTCATCTAATCTCACTCACTTCACCCAACTCATTCAATTCAAACCATGTGCTCACTTTCTCATGTCACCTCACTCACCTCACTTCCCTTAAGTTAACCTCGAATCATTGGACGTCACCTCACCTCACCTCACTCACTTCACTCACCTCACCTCAATTCCTCACATTACCTCACCTCAACTCCTCACCTCACGTCAACTCCACACATTATTTCACCTCACCTCACCTCATTTCTTCAACTCACCTCACATCATCATCTCACCTCATCTCACCTCGCTTCAACTTATCCCCTCATGTCAACTCACCTCACCTCAATTCACCTCATACCTCACATCACCTCAATCCTCACTCAACCCCACTTTCCCCAATGACATCATCTCTGTGACCTCACCTCAATTCCTCACCTCTTACCTCACCTCACCCACCACACACTCACAATTATCCCCTCCTCACTTCCTCACCTCACCTGACCTCCACACCAAATGTCACTTCACTGAACTCAACTTAATTCCTCGCCTATCTCCCTCACCTAACTCCTCACCTCACATCAACTCACTTCCTCACCTCACCTCATCTCACTTCTGCGCACCTCAAATAAACTCACTCACATCACCTCAAATCCTCACCTAACCTCACCTCATCTCACCTCCTCTAACCTCACCTCACTAACCTCATTTAATTCCTCACTTCGCCTGCTCACATCCTCATGTCAACTCACCTCCTCAAATCACTCACTTCACTTTGCCTCACCCACCTCACCTTACCTCCTGAACAAGTCAGCTCACACACCTCACCACAATTCAACTCCTTTCCACACCTCACCTCACCTCACTTGAATTCCTCACCTCACCACCTCGCCTCCGCTCAATTCCACACTTTAAACCTCACCTCACCTCAATTCCTCAACTCACTTCCTCACTCACCTCACCATCCCTCATATTCCCAGGTCACCCCATAACCCTTACTCACTTCATATCACCTCACAACAATTCCTCTCCTAACCTCACCTCCTGTCACCACAAATCCTCACTTCACTTCACATCACACACCTTGCATTTCCTCAAACCTCACCGCACCTCACTACTTAACCTCACCACCCACGTCACCTCGCACACTTCACCTCACCTCACTAAACTCTCCTCAATTCCTCACTTCACTTCCTCACCTCACCTCACCTCCTCAACTCACATCACATTACTGAACTCACCTCAATTCTACACCTCCTCATTTCAACTCATTTCTCAACTCAGTCACTTCCCTTCACCTCCTCACATTAACTAAACTCACTCATTTCCCGTCACCCCACCTCACCTCAATTGCTCACCTCACCTCAACTCACCACAACTCCTCACCTCACCCGACCTCCTCACTTCACCTCACTCACTCCTTACCTCACTCTCCTCAATGCCTCACCTCACCTTTAACTCACTTTACCTCACTCACCTCACATCATCTAATTCCTCACTTCAACACCTCAACTCGCCTCACCTCCACACCTCATGTCAGCTCACTCACCATACCTCAATACCTCATCTCACTTCCTCACCTCAAGTCACTCACTTTACCTCACCTCACTCATATCACCTCACTCCAATTCCTCACCTCATCACCTCACCTCTCCACCTCACCTCATCCCCTCACATCACCTCCCACCTCAATTCCACAACTCACCCACCTCACCTCACCTCAGTTCCACACCTCACATCACTTTATCTCACCTCCCCCTCACACCTAATGACACTTCACTCACATCACCTCATTTCCTCACCTCACTCCCTCACCTCACATCAACTCAATTCCTCACCTCACCTCACCTCATCTTCTCACCTCACATCACATCACGTCACTCACTTCAACTCAGACATCTCACCTCACCTCAATTCCTCACCTCACCTCATCCCCTCAGCTCAGCTCACCTCCCTTAACCTCACTCACATCACCTCAAATCCTCACCTCACATTCTAACTTCATGTCACCTCACATCCTCCTCCAAACAGTCACTTCATTTCACCTCACATCATCTCAATCCCCACCTCACCTCACTTCCTCATCTCACCTCCTCACCTCACCTCACCTCACCTCAACACACCTCACGTAACCTCACCTCACTTAAATTCCTCACCTCACCACCTCACCTCACCTCCACACCACATGTCACCTCATTCACCTCACCTCACTCACCACACATCACTTCAATTCATCTCCTCACCTCCCACATCACCTCACCTCAACTCAGCCACTTCACCTCACTCACCTCAACTCACGTCATTCTTCACCTCACACCACCTCTACTCCTCACCTCAACTCACCTCCCACACTTCACCTCACCTCACCACACCTTAATTCCTCACCTAATCTCCTCACCCCACCTCACCTCACTTCCTCAACTAAGTTACCTCATCACACCGAACCTCGCCTCAATTCCTCACCTCACCACACATCATCTCCTCACTTCAGCTCACCACCTCACTTAACCTCACTTATTCCACTCAACTCATTCAATTCCTCACCTCACCTGCTCACTTCCTGTCACCTCACCTCCTCCTCAAATCACTCACTTCATTTCACGTCATTCACCTCACATCTAAATCACCTCACCACACTTCCTTGCCTCACATTCTCACCTGCCCTCACCTCAATTCCTCACCTCACCTCATGTCACCATATCTCACTTACATTCCTCAACTAAACACCTCACCTCACCTAACCTCCACAAAACATGTCACCTCATTCAACTCACAATTCCTCACCTCACTCACCTCACCTCACTCCACCTCACCTCAATCACCACAACTCACAATTCCTCACCTCACCACTTCACCTCACCACTCACCTCACCGCACACACCTCAATTCCTCACCTCACCACACTCACCTCACTTCCTCACCTCACCTCACCTCCACACATGTCACCTCATTCTCCTCACCTCAAAACTTCACTTCACATCCTAAACTCAACTCACCTCACTCACCCGCAGTTCCTCACCTAACCTCAACTCCTCACCTCACCTCCACAACTCATGTCACCTCACTCACCTCACCTCCCTTCCTCATCCACTTCCTCACATCACCTCCTTTCACCTCACTTCACTCACCTCACCTCCCTTCTTCAACTCACCTCACTTCCACTTCTCAGCACACCTCACCTCCTCACCTCACCTCACTCACCTCAATCACCGCTCCTCACAATTCCTCACATCAAACACCACACCTAAAATTCCTCACCTCACCACTACTCATCTCCTAAGGTCTACTCACCTCAACTCACCCCACGTCACCTCACCTCAATTCCTCACTTCACTTCACCCCTTCACCACACCTCTACTCACTCACCTCACCTCACTTCAGCTAAATTCACCTCATCTCACCTCACCTCAACTCACTTCACCTCACCTCAATTCCTCACCTAACGTCACCTCAACTCACCTCATTTTATTTCAACTCACCTCACCTCAACTTCTCACCTCACTTCACACCTCACCTCACGCTCCTCAAATCCTCACCTCAATTCACCTCCTCACATCACCTCACTTCACTCACTTCAACCCACCTCACTCACCTCACCTTACCTCAATTCCTCACCTCACCTCCTCCTCATCTCGTCACTTTATTAACCTCACCAAATCTTCTCACCTCACCTCACCTCACTCACTTTACCTCACCTCACCTAAATAGTTCACCACACCTTACCCCAACATATCTCACATCAACCCAGCTCCTCACCTCACCTCACCCCACCCTCTTCAATTCACCTCACATCACATCACCTCAATCCTCACCTAACCTCTTCACCTCAACTCAGCTACTTACGTTTCAGCTCACCTCAATCAACTCACCTCATGTCAATTCCTAACCTCAACTCCTTACGTCACGTCACCTCACCAGTGACCTCAATTCCATCCCTCACCTCCTCATCTCACCTCACGTGACCTCCAAAATTCACACCTCACTCCCTTCACCTCACCTCAATTACCTCACCTCACTTCTTCACCACAAAGCACCTCATCTCACCTCAGTCACCTAAACAAGCCTCAATTCCTCATCTCACCACATCACCTCCTAACCACAGCAGACCCCATTAACCCAACCTCACCTCAATTCCTACTTCTCCTCCTACCTCACCTCACCTCAATCCCCACACCTCACCTCAATTGCTCACCCCATCTCCTCACCTCCTCACATCACCTCACCTCAACTCAGCCACTTCACCTCACTCACCTCAACTCACGTCAGTCTTCACCTCACACCACTTCACCTCCTCACCTCAACTCACCTCCCTCATTTCACCTCACCTCACCACACCTTAATTCCTCACCTAAACTCCTCACCCCAACTCACCTCACTCACTTACTCAACTAAGTTCACCACATCACACTGCACCTCGGCTCAATTCCTCATCTCACCTCACCTCAACTCTTCACACCTCACCTCCAAACCTCATGTCATCTCACTCAACTCAACTCAAATCCTCACCTCACTTCCTCACCTCACCTCAGTCACCTCACCTCATTTAATAAATTCATCTCACTTCATTTTCCACCTCACCTCAACTCACCTCCCTTCATCTCACCTCAATCACTCCAATTTACCTCACTCAACTCAATTCCTCACCTCAGATCCTTAACTCACCTCACCTCTTTCACCTCATCTCACCTAATTCCCCACCTCACCTCACCTCACCTCCATCACCTCACTCAACTCACCTCAATTCCTTACATCACTTCCTCTCCTCTTCTCCTCACATCACCTCACCTCATGTCTTCACCTCACCTCACATCAGTTCACTCACTTCACCTATACTTACTCAACTCAAATCACTTCCTCACCTCACATCCGCTCACCTCCTCACCTAAATTCACCTCACTCACATCATTCAATTCCTCACTTTAGCTTCTCACTTCCTCGTCACATCAATTCCTCCTCAAATCACTCAGGTCACTTCCCGTCACTCACCTCACCTCACCTCAATCCTCACCTCAGCTCACCTCCTGCTTTCAACTCACTCACGTCACCTCACCTCACCTCAATTGCTCACCACATGTCATCTCAACTCCTCCTCAACTCACCCCCAAACCTCATGTAACAGAACTCACCTCCCCTACTCACCCCACCTAACCTCACTCACGTCACCTCAATTCCTCAACTCACCTCACCTCTTCTCACCTCACCTCACTCAGTTCAACTCACCTC